>JAHDVE020007054.1:0-54672 GCA_022606495.2 Halesus radiatus
ATAATATGCCTTAAAATTCTCTATGCATATAAAATAATATAGAGTAAATGAAGATTAGAGTCAATAAATGTTTTTTTTGTTAATATTTTTCAATAAATCGTATTCGAATAATATTAGTTTTGTACCTGGATTCAGCGAGATCGAGCGAGTATAGTCAGATATGGCTTCGGTATATAACTTAAGCTTTCGGTATGCGAAGGCTCGATTGTTGTAGAAATCTGGCTTAGTACCATCAATTTTTATGGCTTGACTAAAGTTTTTAATCTAAAATGCATCATAATTAAAATAAAAAAATATTTTTTTAAAATATTTTATCCTTACTGCTTAATCCGATAGATTTTTGCGATCCAGGCTGATTCCTCGATTATAGTAACAATAAGCATTGTTTGGCTCAATCGCTAAAGCCTTAGAGTAATCGCTAATTGCTTTGTCAACCTCGCCGATTTTATCGTAAGCAAACCCACGATTGAAGTAAGCCTTGAAATGTTGGGAATTACACTCCAATGCTCGGCAATACAACTCAATCGCCTTCTTAAAATCTGACTTCTTTCGGGCTTACCATCCCTGGCTGTGAAAAATTTCGGCTTGTTTTATTTTATCAGAATTATTTTGGACCGAATTATTACCAGGTAGGGGAAGCAGAGGGATCACTTTCTTCGCACTTTCGCTATGGGACATGTTAAGTTATTGAAAGGAGGAGTCGTCATTCAAGCGAACAGAATTGGTCTTATGGAGACTTGTATGAGAGCTATGATGGATCAGATCCATTGTGGGGTGCTGATTGAGGTGGGAAGTGTCCATTTCCAGAAGTTTTAATTTATTTTAATTCGGTTTGTGGATATCTTCTTCGTTGTCAATCCCTCGGATGGCCTTTCGAAAAGGACCGAGCTTTGATTTTCTTAAGAATGTAGATTTTTCGGTGTCAAGCTTAAGAGCTGTGTCATAATCTTCCAGCCCTGCTTTAAATTCACCTTTTTTATTGAGGCATGCCCCTCTCGCCAAGAGTGCGTTGACGTGAGTCGGGTCGAGCTCGAGTACGATACTAAAGTTCTAGATTGCGTAATCGATCTCTCCCATTTTTTCGTAAGCACATCCGAGAGTGAAGTAGGCACCGACGTTCCTCGAGTCGATGTTGAGAAGCTTGTGAGCGTCTTCGATGGCCTCAGAATACTTAGCCTTCTTCATGTAGCTGGTGGATCTGATAAAGAGGGCCTTTTTGTGAAATGGGTTTTTCTTGAGTTTAAGACTGCAAATATTGATGAGATTGTCAATGTTGATCTGGTGGCGGTATGTCTTATTGCTCAGGTTGGACTTCTCGAGAGCAGTATATTCCTTTGACAGTAATCTAGAATCCTGAGTATTCATAAAATTGGGGTTAAAAATGATTGTTATTATTAATAGCATTTTGAATTTTTTAGTTTTGAATCATTTGGATTACCTGGTTTTCAATATTATTGTCTTCTGAACGTTTTATAGACTGTTATTGTCTGTTCGATTATCTTAACATGTATACTCGGCTAGTATTTGGAAAACACTCTGTTTATTTTTGTGTGTTTTTTTCCTAAGCTCAAAAATATAAATATTAAATTTATAATGACGGATAGTTAAAAGAATGTTATATATATACACACTACCATTTAAATAAAATATTGGTAACAGTTAAAAAATATTTATATTTAAATAAAAAATATATATAGATATTAATTACATAATATCATGTATACGTTTATTATGATTTGGAGGCTCAATTTCTTTAAAAAAAAACATGTGTTTAATTTAGTAAAAGTATCATACAGACACAAGCAATATATGGTTTGGATGAACTATAAGCCGTAGATTAATATAACTGACTCGTTGTTCGCCTCCAACGAAGCAGATCTTATGAACCATCCTTCTTTTATCATTGTAAAAATGGCATTTTCTCATTTCTAAGGTCTCAAACGATTAATCTTATCACCATATATTGAAGAATATTGATGTCATTACTATTTCGATTTTGTAAAAATCATTACTTCAAAAGATATTCGTATATTTATGTTTGAGTTTTTCATTATTCTAAATTATTATTATTAAAGTAGTTCAATAGAATAGACCCCATTACAATATTTATTTATTTTTAAATGTTCGGCTCAAAAAAACATTTAAGAATACATTCATTATTTTAATCGTATACATAATAATAGTTTTTAAATACTATTGATGTTCAATTAACAACATACATAATTTATAAAAAAAACATATAAAATGTCATCATAAAAAACAATATTAGAGATGACCATATAAAAATACGATGGCAAAATTAATATTTTTTTATTTATTTTCCAAGACCTCAATGAATCATTGAATGAATGGACTTAGAGATAAACTCTTAGTTTTCTTATAAAAAAAACCTGACAACATAAGTAAAAAAAAAAAAAAAACACACAAATATTATTTCTAAAGCCTGTCTTTTGATGCTCTTTTAAATGTAAAAAAAATACACTGAAAAAATCATGTCAAAATATCTTTTTTTTTAAATATTTTTGAATAGTTTGCTAGATAATCAATGTGAGACTGAATTTTTTACAAATAATAATGAGAGAACGAAACAAATACTCCTTTTTAGTCATGGCACCTCGAGAAGAGAGTTAATCAATAGTTCGTTTCGAATCAGTAGGACAAACATGAATCTGAAACATCAATCTATTTTTTTGTGGTTTAGTTTTTTTATTGACAAAGAGATAGAGAGATATGTTTATGTCCATTTCCCTATATTTATATAATAAAAAAAGAGAAAAATTCCAACTACGCAATAATATTGTATAACTCAGCAATGGATGGAATAAGTACAACAGGATCCCAGACTGGCTTCAGAGAAATATGAATAGCTGAAGACATGAGGAAATAAATACAAATTATATTATTATGTTTTAGAAACATTGTGGTTTGGCAATATTAGCAATAATGTTTTTAAACGTGGAATATTTTAATTGTCAATCCAGATAGTAAAAAAAATCATAAAAAATATTTAAAATCGTAATATTTAATTGTTGATAATCAGAATTATTGAAATATTGTTGTGTATATTTTAAACAATAATTCCTTATTTTTTATACTATTAGCAATTCAAAAACATGATATATTGCTAATAGATATACATATAATTTAAGAATCATTAAATAAAATAACAACAAATATAATTAATTAATTATTTCCATAAATATTTATAATATATAAGTGTTTATTTGTATTTACCTAAAAAGAAACATATAAATGTTTGGCTCATCAATAGCAAAAAGATGTATATATAGATATCATAAACTCATCATACTACTCTTTCTATCTGTTAAACTATGTTCATTTACATCAAAGCATTTGAAATATACCCTCCTTTTTTTGATTTTTTGGTTTCCGTATTCAATCCCTCTGATTTCTATTTTTTCAAATTATGATATATCAAGTATTTTGTACAATATATACAAAAAAAAAAATCTAATTAGCAAATAGGAATGGTGGTTTGGTCGTTAAAAGCGGGGTTTAAAGCCTGGGAAGCATTCATTTCCAAGGTCAATAATATTTAAAATTAAATGAATAAGTAAGGCAAGTAAGGCAAGGAGAGGACTGTCCATAATTTTTATAAAGAACTCATGTTGGATTTTTTCCAGAGGTTGGACCAAGAACAGTCCTCTGGAGACTACCCCGACATTTCTGTGGGGAATGTGCATAAGGTAAAAACCCTTTATTTCTTAGAGAGAGAGATCTGACGCACAATACAGGTGTTGCTTGGTCGTTGGTTTGCGTTTGTATATTCATTATTGTCAAAAATAATGACTATATGATAGTGATTTGAACCTTTCTTTTTTTCTTCTTTTTTTTACTATTCTTTTTGTTTTTGATCCAATGTTTACTCAATTTAGAAAGTAGTTGAAATTCTAATCCATCCTGAAGAACTATTGCGAATGAAGTATCGAAAGAAAAAGGAGAAAGATGACGAATAGTTGAGAATAAAAAAATAGAAATAATAAGAATAGAGGACTGTTCCCATTCAGCCGTAAGTAAAGGTCGAGGATCAAGGGTCGAATCTGCTTAAACAAGACGAGGAAGAGGAAGATTTCGATTACGTCCAAGGGCCAACGCATGCAGCCCGCCATCACCGCGCACAACACATCAAGTCCGAAGAAACAGTGATCAAAGTGGAGGAGACAGAAGCTGGAACAACTATCAAAAATGAGGGTGGTACTTAAGCGAGAGAGGACGATGAGGAATAACAGCGAGTCCACGAGGAGCGAGAGATGGTCAATCAGAAAGCAAATGAGCAAGTAGAGATGCTAATTGTCGCATAATCGGTAAGGTTCTATTTTTTTTTAGTATTTTAATGTGTTTTTGTAGTTTTTTTTGTGGTTAAAGAGGAGTTGATGGAGTTCGAATATAATATATATTTTTTACACTAGATTTAATAGGAAAATATATAGAGATATAAATAAATACATAATAAAAAAAGACATTTCCTTTTTAAAAATAATCCTAAAAAAAAATATAATTATAAAAAAAATGAATGAATAATAAGTTGAATATTTGTATATATATTTTTAAAAAATATTTAAAATAACAATAACATTGTAAATTTTATGACTTTTTTTTAATATTTTAGCTCCCTAAAACTAAAAAATACATCGCCAAGACGGATCGAGTGAAGATAGAATTGAGCAATGCCTTTGTTAAATATATTGATCGGTAATAATTTTATAAAACTATTAGCTGCGATTTCCATAAGATTAATGCGGCAGATGTCCAGCTGTGAGGAAAAACTCTTGATGATATTAACCAAATGTGTGTAAATATATATAGGCATTTCCTTATTTTTTTTGTTATAGTTCTTTTTTACATTTATATTTTTCTAATCAAATTTTTTTTAGATTTTTATATATTGTGTGTTTTTTTTGTTTTTTTTAATATTTAGCTTGACAATAAATAGAATTATTTTTTTTTAGTTGGATTTTATCTTTTTTATAATATAAATCAATATGTAATTGATGCCCGATTATCCGTCCGATAGATACTTTTCGTGTTCCCGTACACATCCTCAACAAAGTTATGATATTCTGGGATCGGACATTCATCTTTCGCACGAATGGTTAAGAAGATGTTTATCCTCGCCTCTTTTGCTTCGCGCCAGTAATTGTTTTTTCCCCAGTCCAGTCGATGTCCGAGGCTCATCTCCTCCCACCAAAACTTCAGATATTTCCAACGATGGCTAAGTCCATTGTGCTTTCCCTCTAATTACCTGACCAAAGGCTTGATCAGAAGCTGGTCGGTGCCTTCAGTAAACATGTATTGCGCGAAATACAGAAACTCATTCGTGACTCCGAAGTGATTCAGCACTTCCCCGACAGGGTGTTCCGAAACTTCGACCACATAATGCTAGCGTTCGAGACGCAGTACATTTTTAACTTTGGCTAAAAACTTGAGCTGGCGGGCCAGGTGCAACTGTGCTATGCCTTCATCCAAGTATTATAATATCTTTGGATGGGTAAAGAATAGGTTGAGTTGTCCGTTGAGACGGATCAGATCCTCCTTTATAAAGTCTAGGTTTCCTTGCTTTAGGTCCTTGATATTTTTCTTGCCAGCTAATTCATTGATGGCTTTGTACCATGTCTTAGGGTGGTGTCCTAACATCGAAAACAGAGTATTTATTTACTGGATGTTAAATAGGGATGTGAGGATCGATTTCTCGACTGTAAGCCTGCTATAGCCATAGATATCTACAATGTAATGCACACAAGGGTCAATCTGACCTAGTCGAAATATATCTTTGAGTCGAGTGAGGTTGTCGACTTCGATGACAATGGGAAAGTGCGTCCGCATGCCTGAAACCTGGTGGCATCTGAGTAGCAAATGATCGAACCAATCCGAAAACTGTCTATTGTTCGTACTACATGATATCTGAAACAAGTTGCTGAAACTTATAAGAGTATCTATATGTTACCCCGCCAATATCATATTATTATTGTTCTCTTCCATATTAACAGAATCAACGCCACTGTAATAAAGTTTATCTACTTTTTGCTTAATGAGTGGATGGACTCCAGTGATGAAGTTCACGAGGTCGAACAAAAAGTTGGTCGTTTCAATGCCGCTTCTGAAGTTACAATTTACGAACTAGGGTGGCCGATGTTAGAACTCGATCTTTTGCAGAACTCCGAGAATAATCTAGAGGACAGTTTAGACGCTATCGGAGCCAATGGCATTTGCGATTTGGTATATTCGTTCTGGTTTCAAAACGACGAGTCCCCTTTCGGACACCATCTCTTCAAAAATTGCTTGGACCTCTAGCTTTTGAGAATCTGTAAGAACTCTTAACTCCGTATCATTCAGTAAAGAGTTGAGGTAGTCCTTTAGATGAATACCTATGTACTGCTGACTGTTCTTGCTGAATAATATATCTAACAGAATCTCCTTGTCCAAGAGAACTTGTTTTTGGCTCTTCCATATATATTCGTTTACCTTTAATAATTCCTTTACTATCGTTTGTTACACCTCATGCAGCATTGCCTAAAATGTTATGTTCCCACATTCGCCATTCTTTATGAAGTCAAAATTTATGAACATGCTATTGCCGTTCGCGTACTTTAACTTTTACTCGTGATCGTGAACCTCGGGCTATTTGTATTATTATTGAATATGTTCATAAGGCGTGCTCACCTTGAGACCACGCGAGATTCTAGACTTCAACTCGGAGGCTCTAGCAAGATTGTTTTATATGAATTTTGTTTTCCCGACCCCTGGTGGCCCTACAACAAACATGAGATGCTTTCCAGTGAGCAGTCCTTTGAATGATTTGCTATTGGTGAATCGAGTGAAGTAATCATTGAGAAAATCGTATTTTGGAGGTTCCCATTTGAATGTATTGGTTTCCAATTTCTTCAAAGTAGTGCTGCTCAAATATTCTATTTCTCTATTTTGGAAGTATTCGAGGAAGTTGTTAGCGACTGCGTATACGTTCCTTCTGAACCAAGGGATCTGAATCATTATTATAATTTTAAAAATTCTAATATTTATATATATCGATTAGTTGGCTGTAGATCTATGTATTTTTTTATACTTGACATTTTTATTTTAAAGGTTTAGACCATAAAGATAAGAATAAATAAAAATCTACAATATTAAACGAGGATAATTTCGACATAAAATGGACCAAAATCCTTTAGAATGAAGACAAATCAATGTCAACTTTAATTTAAAAAGAGCGAATATCTATCTATATATATATTCCAAACTTTATTGATATTTATATTTTTACATGAATAATACTTTATTGTTTTGACAAAAATATGGACCGTTGATCTTAACTGGGTATTATCTTTAAAATCAATATTCAATAAAAATCAAAACAAGTATTCCTTGAATGTCAGATTGTGAAGCTTAAAATTGTAGCATGTGCGGAGCTTGTCCAGAAGATATCCTCATGTTAAACTGTCATCATGACCTATGTCTCCCTTGCGCCTGTAAAGCTTTTTGCGCATCGAAACAAGGCCATAGCCCTGCGAATTTGACAAACAACAGTGTACATTATTGCATGATATAATATTTAAAAGTATGAAATTCAATTAAGAAGCAGGGAATCATTTGTCAAGTGTGTTATCGAAAAACTTTGTTAGATCGAAATAGCATTGAACAACTCGAAGAGCTTGGAAAAGATATTCGGTACAGTCTTATAAAAAAACAGCAAGGAATTAATCAGGAACTAATTTATACGCAAAGAGCAGCGGCGACAAGGCTCGACAACGAACGATAATCTCAAAAACCACCACGAACCACCACGATGACTTCAAATCCGAGCATCAGAATGGACATGTTATTGGCTAAAAAACACGAATCCAAACAATCATTTCCTTCATCAATATCTTCTCTGTATCCCACTGAAAATCCTTCTCCTATCGTGGCCAAAACCGAGAAAACTTCGCTCAATAATCATAACAATCTAACGAAATAACAATTTATACCCACTATCGATTTGCAAGGGTCAGCCACAACAACAAACAATAGAGTAGCAACGGTGCAGTCGCGCCCGTTAAAGCCAATAATGCCTTCGAAAGGATCAAATATCTGCCCAGAGCATCCTGACGACGAAATTCAATATTTCTGCCTAACGTGCTAATGTGAGTGCGTGTGCCCAGAATGTATCATCCATGGACCTCACAAATCACATGATGTGAGAACTTTAAAGAGGGCTGTACCTTATGTCAAATAAAGGATAATCGAGACGAATGTATTTCTGGATAAGATTCTAAGATAAATTTAAAAATAAAAAATGGATCACTAAACAAAGTTGAGAGACCTTATAGAAATGGCTAGCACGAACAAGAAACATTTGAAGATAGGGTTCGATGAGCTTCGAAATAAGATAAACGAGCAGGAATAGATTTGTTTTAGAAAATGTGACATATTTTTATCCAATAACAAAAAAATCTTAGAAGAGGCAATTAATAGTTTAAAGAAGCACCTCGAACTTATAAAAGGGGAGATTACTCTATTGAGTACTGCACTTAAATCGGCTGAAGTATTTTAATCCAATTTCTATATTATTATCATACATCTATTTTGTAACCATTTCTCTCTCTATATATAGCTCAAAATGCTAAATACATACGCAACTAATAAACAGAAATACGCAGAGTTGAAAGATATTGAGAGTATAAAGTTCTTAATAGACGAGGTTAGCATTGATTCTGAAAATCAACTCGGCATCATGAAGGAGTTGATGTTTAAAATTAAGGAAATAGACTATCCTGATATCATCCTGTAATATTCCGCTCAGAGAAATCTAGGCATGAAACATTTTGTAGAGGAAAGACCTATAAACTCTAGCAATAGACGAATGAATTGAAAGACAATTGTGTAAGTCACAAAATTGATTGTTTTTTTTAGTCCAAATTTATACCTACGATGTGCCCATGAAGTTTAAATGTCTATTATTCATTTTTTATTTTTACAAAACATACTGTTGCTGCCTAATAAATGATTGAGTAATTAGGACGAAACAAATTAGAAGTGTTAGATATTGTATATTATAACTATCAATAATAACTTTTAAGTCATTTTAGTTTCAAAAAGAAAACAAACAAACACACATACGTAAGTCCGACTTTTTAGAAATAACAATATATAATAAAATAACTGCTTTAGTAAAAAATATACGAAAATTTAAAAAATAAACACATAAAATAATAATAAAAAAAAGGAAATATAGACACGCAAACTCCATAAAAAAGTTGAACTTAGGATTGTTGTTTAAGAAATTGTGTAAACCATACATTGAATATGATGAAACCTAATATTGCTAAGTCCAAATCGCGAAGCAGAGGACCTCAATAATCCAACTCTCCTAAAGTACTTCGGAAGACCAAGACAGAAAAGGATTTAAATTTCCTCAATCCAGACAAGTCTTTAGAAAGACACAATAAAAATATCAACGCAAAAGAGGTAGGAGCATCCTTCAGAAAGCCTCCAAGCGTATATATTAATAAAAAAATAATTTCCTGCCAGTCCAACGAGTTACCCACGACTCCTACTAATATTAATAATGGTAAATATATGGGAATATTCCGAAAGACGAAAGATGAAAATAATCATCAAATCAACAACACCAACAAAAAGAATGTTAATGGCTATTCGAAGAGTCGAGAAAACCTGCATCACCACATCCAATCCCAAAATAGCCAACAACTCGAGAAGCAGTTGAGAGAGATAGAGAGAGAAATGCTGATGGAAAAACCCAAAATTATGAGGAGAAAAGATTAAAGCCATCTGCAACTGCAGTAGAAGCTGCGGAGTCTCGAGCAGAAAATCAGCTCAATTAAAAGGGATATTAAATAATAGCAATAGCGGGGGAGAAAAAACTCGAGAAAAGTCTCAAAGAGTAAAGATAGCGACAAAAGCATTCCGAAAGGAACAGATAAAATGCGGCCTAAACATATCAAATATATTCCGACCGGACTTATGAGGAAGGCCGAACCGACTAATTCTTCAAATATAAATATGCCAAAATTTCAGACTGGAAACACTTCCCAAAAGGTTGTATTTAATGAACAATAAGAATCCTCTTAGGAACTAGATCTTCATGTGTCGAAGTAGGATACCTGTCAAATTTCTGATGACCCAGCCGGCCCCATGCATTCCTCGTTGGTTCTCAAGAATCTAGTGACACAAGTGAAACAAGACTCTAGTTTTAATGCCGAGTATGCCACAGTGTCCACCTAATCAACTTCAAGCTTGCCATATTATACAGGGGATATTATCTATGGATACAAAAATAGCATAAATAACCCAGCCAGAGAGCATCTGCACCAAAGTTTTGCAGCCATCTCGCATCTTCGAAAACTTCGGAAACCCAGCCTGGAGTAGCTATAGCCCATGAAAATCCTGATGAATTCTATGCATCCAAAATCATCCAATCGGAAAACCATCGTTTTTGATCTGGACTAGACACTCATCCATTGCAATGACGTGGAGTCAGACTGTGATGTGAAGCTGCCAATCATTCTTCCCACTGGGGAGAACATCCTTGCCAGTATTAATATCCGGCCATATGCCAAACAAATGCTTCAAAATTTGGCTCCTCACTTCGAGATCGTGGTATTTACAGCTAGCCACAGCTGCTACGCCAATGTGGTTCTCAATCATTTAGACTCTCAAAATCGCCTCATCACCCAACGACTATATCGCGACCAGTGCTACCAGACCGAAGACCACATGTTTGTTAAAGACTTACGGGTGCTGGGAGATCGGCGATTGGAGAATATTGTGCTTGTGGATAATGCTGCCTATTCGTATATCTTCCAGATAGAAAATGGAATTCCAATTGTGCCATTCTACGATAACAAAGCCGATAGGGAACTTCGAAAATTGTAGAAATTTCTCATTGATGAAGTGCTCCCTGTGCGAGATGTTAGGGAGGCCCTGAAGAATAGATTCAAGATGCATCGATACCACGAATTCACACAATTAAATAATTTAGTTGAGACACTCTATACCAATTGATATTTTTGTATGTGTAGGAAGCAAATTTCATATTCAATTGTGATATTATATTTTTATAATTATTTAAAAAAAACAGTAGTAATTTAACTTTTACAGATTTTTTAAAGAGAATTTCATTCATATAAAGTTGCAATATCACACAAAGCCAGATGATATTTCGATGAGTTGAGCAGCTTCTTGCCCAACATAATTCCTTTTCCCACCAGTGACTGCGGAGTTGGAGGATTGGGAATGGTGTTTGTTATAGTGCTGAACAAATAATCGAAAACTGGGGTGATGGAAGAGTCCCCAATCGAACAGACTTCAAAGTATTCCATTCCCAACTTCTTGGCCATGGTTACGGCTTCGGCTTTTTGCACGACTTCCTTAGAAGTACTGTATAAGTCAACTTTGTTGCCAATGAGAATTTTAAAAGGTACCTCTGCTTTCTCATTCCCCTCAACCCATTTTTCAATATTATCGAATGTTTGTCTCTTGGTCACTTGATGATTTTGAAGGTACAGGAAATGTCAATATATGTATTTTTTTATTATTTGATTATTACCATCGAAAATGTATATCAGGGCAGTTCCACCGAGACAGTATCGAAATGTATAATCTGATGTTCGGATGCGACTGGGGATTTCCCAATAGTTTATCCTGTAGATTGTTTCTTCGTCAACAAAGTTTATTGTCTAAATTGATTATTTTTGTAATATACATTTTGAAATGATTTTTTTTAGATAGTTATACTTTTATGTTCATTTCATCAGACTGCTAAGAAAAGTAAATTTTGCCGAAAGCCTGTGCCATAGCTAAACAAATACATATTTATAAATGTAAATAATGATGGGAGGGAGGGAGGATGGATTTACAATCTAGAAATGAAGTCTTGCCTACTGATTTATCACCTACGATCAAGACCTTAAACTTGAAATGATAGTCTTAGCTTTCCATTGTGAAAAAATATCAATAATAATTATTTTATTAATGTTAAATATTATAAATAAAAAAAAACATTGATCTAATATATTTAGTCAATTCATAAATATTATATGTATCTATTATTAAATATTTATAACAATCGGAATTGATTATAAAAATTGAATTCATAAGGTTTTTTTTATTTCGAAGATAAGTAAATTTGATGATAAAATATAGATGATACCCTAATTTATCAATGTAACGCTTTTAACATGGTATTCAGCTTCTTCTCCACTTTCTCAATATACCCTTTTGAGAGGCCACAATCTATTTTCTTCTCCTTCCCGCACAATGGAAGGCTTTTTATATACATCTCCACAAACTTGTCACGTTCTTCTTCGTCGATGTCCAGTCCAAACAAATATTGGTAGAATGATATCTCCTCTTCTGCAAGGGACATCCCATTATTATATAAACATGGATTTTAACTAATTGGGTTGAGAGATGGTCGGATCTTGGCAGTCTAGGGAAGATAATAGTCATCGTCATCATAGTCTACGTTGTTATATTCCGCTTTTAAACAGTCATCAGTCTGGGCGGTATTCACCCCTCCAGTTTCGAATTACTTGGCGCCTTCCGTAATTATCTCGTGCATATGAACTAGCCTCGACATTGTGTAAGGCCCAGCGTCATCAGCATTGTTCTTTCCATTTTACTTTTTACTGGTTAAGAAATTAAAGGTAGCTTCAAGTTGATTCTGGTGTAAAAAAAAAATTAAAAAGTGATTGTAAAATATTTATTTATTTTTTTGTTTTGTTTTGTTTTACTTTTAAGGTTTCATTTTTTTTAAACATGTAGTAAAAAGTGCGTCGAAATAAGGAACTCGTTTTGTTCTGGTTCTTCAGCATCAGTTCAGGTTGTAATGTACGGCATTTCAAGCAGTGGTACAACTCGATAATCTTCTCTACTTCGCAACTAAACGCCACGATAATATCGAACTCTTCGGCAACAAGATCCACGACAGCCGAATGAAACTCCACACATGTCTATGGGTTTATGTTATCTTTTCGGAGGATGAAAACATTCTTGTTGAACTGCCTGAGTAGGTATTCGCTGGTCTCTTCCACAAACTCTTGGATGTACTGGTTGAGCTTGTCGATGAAGTCGTAGAAACTGGGTATTTTTTGGAGTACTTCCTCGATATTCTGTCTCCGATCGTCGAACCTCTCCTCCTCGTAGTATATCTTCTCAACTATAATTCGTAATTCCTTGAATCCCTAATCTTGTGTGATATAATCAAGAATTATTGTTTATAGAATTTTTAGTAAATATTATATATGGCTATCCAAATAGGTACACGTGATAAATAGTACACATTATTATATCTATATCTATACTGGAATGTTGTCTTAATACCGACAGATACATTTATTATTTTATATTAAGAATATATATGTAAAAAATGATTTCAGATAAATAGTATGAGCTTAATAAGAATGGGTTAAAGTTACTTATGATTTGTTTCCTCTTCTTTTTCTTCTTTTTGTTTAAATTTCTTTTCGCTTTCTTAGCATATTCCTTCATCTTCTCTTGGTCTTGGTAGTTAAAGCCATCTTATTATTATTATGAGCTAAAGAGATTTCTTTCGTTGAGAGTCGACGCACGATGTCTTCGAGAGCCACACATTAAACGCTGAGAATCGAAAGAATCAGGCTATACTGATCTCTCCAATTTAGAGTTGACTACTCGACACTCAGCCTTTGTTTTAGCGTTAGTTTGAGTTTACAGATCTGCCATCTATTGTTTAATAAAAGTATATTAATAATAATAATGTAGAACTAATTGATCAATATGTATTATATAATATAGCCACCAACTTAGTTGTGGTAATTACTCAGAAATATACTCATATCTAAACTAAGTATTTTAATATAATATATACGTGTATTTTAATTTTGCATTTATTGATGGTGACTATTTAATGTATTTCTTTAAATTGTTTATTATTAATATAATTAACAATTTATCACATAAAAATATAAAACTTAAATTTATTAACTTTTTATTTATTTTATTTATATTTTGTCCAAGTCTCCAATCAGATGCAATAAACTATTAACTTCCTAAAGATCCTAGACACCCCGAACCTCCCAAAGCCTCATCATCATTCTCGCCAGCGCTACAAATCCGAAAACAAACCAGCCAGCACATCCATGACTCGAACCAATCATCGCAATCCCATTATAAGTCTTGCCAGCAATAGCAGTGTAGTTAGCAACACCAACAACAACCCAAACTATCGTCGACCTAACAATAATTCCCCCATCAACTACGACAAGTTCCAGTACTCCAAAGGCCTTCAGTTTGGGGAGGAGAAGTTGAGAATGTTCCCAGACTGGCTGAAGTCCCGCAGCGACTTTGTCGAGTTCATGTACACCAACTACGAGAAGAAGATACTCGCACTCCCAAAGATTTGCGAGAAACTTCCGAAGGCACGCACATCGGATGAACTATACTTTCTTTCTATGTATTTACTCCAGATCGAGATGTTTCAGAAGCTGCCCAGTTCCATCGAGGAAATAATTCTAAAAAACATTAAAACGAAGTACTTCAAAAAAGGTGAGATCATCCACAAAGGCGGAGAAGCAGCGGAATTTATGGCTGTGGTATTTTTGGGAGAGGTGGAAATTGAGGAATAATAAATACCGACTGGAATCAGTAGCAATACCACACTTAACACAAGTCGCAAAGGAATAATTAAACGCAAGAACTCTGTCATCCTAAAGAAATGTTTCTACTCTAAACACGAGCCCATGGTGTCTGCAGTTGATTAGGTTATCCTACTAATTCTGCCGCGATAAATTTATGGCTTGATTCAAGCCCAACTTACTCTCGAAGCCCGAGACAAATACAAAGACGATATGGACGATTTACCTAAATCTGACCTGTTCTCCGAGCTACACATCAAGGACCGCCGTTGCAAGCAGTTCATTTCGGATCTCCAGCTGGACTTCTTTTTCAAAGATGAAGCCATTGCCGAATGTGGAGAGCAGAATGACCACTTTTATATAATTCTTTGCGGTACTGTCCGCCGCCAGAATCACATATATATTCGGGAACACAACAAATGGCCACTACCATTAAAACGTTGGGAAATCAGGGCGGTCTACAAAACATATCAAAATGACTCTCATTTAGACAAGTACAATTTCTTCGGAGACGAGTAAATCCTCTCTGGAGGTAGGCTCAAGGCAACGTACATGGCCTTGGAACATTGCATTATACTGACAATGAGTAAAACACAGTTTTGTGTTCATGTCAACGGTGAGGACCAGAAGAAACTGAAAAAATACCGCAACGAGCATATGGCAGTTAACTATCCTTAATTCGAGAAGGACATACGCAGGCAAAAGAAGGATTTAGAGTACAAGAAGAGGATAATCCACCAGGCCATCGATGTCTCCTTCTATAATAAGACAACACTACCAGAATTGTAAAGTACCAGCAAGAAAATTAAGCAGTTTTAGAAACATATGCTTTGCAATGTAGAATCCATCCTTGGAAAATAAACCACCGCTCCGTCAGAATGAAATAATTGACAGAAATCTTCTAACTTATTATTATTGATTTTCGTAACGCAAATTTAGTAAGGATCGAAAAACTAATTATAAAATATTAGAAATCACATTTTAAATTTTAGTAAAAATAGCAAAAATTCTATTTTTTTTTTTTTAAGAAATATGTAATAAAACCAAAAACAAAGTAGATAAATAAGATTAGCGAAACATATAAATTGAATAACAAATATCAGCCAGATTAGACAATACAAGTCCTCGTATTTAGATATTAGAGTTTCAATATTTATTTGATACGGATTCGTTGACTGGCTTTGTTCGAAAGCATCTTCTCGACAAGTGCTTTGAGTCCCTCGCTGTAGATGACATCATTATCGGGGAAAATTAGTACTCCTTCAGATATATTCTTCATCATTTCTTTATCATTTTGATCGTAAAAAGGTGAACACTTATACATTAACTCGTACGTCATGACCCCAAGGCAATACACGTCAATAGAATCAGTATAAGTTTATGAGCGGACCATCTCAGGACTGAGATACTCCGGCGTTCCGCAAAACGTCTTGCGAGGACTCGCGATACTATGGACACACCAACCGAAGTCCAGGATCTTGACCACTCCTTTAGTTGTCACAATGATATTTTCGGGTTTTAGATCGCGATGCATCACATATCTTTACTGGAGGTATTCGATTCCTTTGACTAGTTGGTAGAGATAGTCCTTGACTGTTATTTCTGGTAATGACTATCTGGTTTCCTTCACTATAATTTTATCAATTTTTAAAATTTAAATTAAATTATTTTTTAATATTGATGATGATGAATAAAAATACTCAATTAGAAGAGAGTTTTGCCTTTACAGTATTCAAGAACCAAAAACAACTTATGTTAATCCTGAAAATAGCTGAAGAGTCGGCAGATGTTGGGGTGTTTGAGTCTACTGTGGATTTCGATTTATCTCTTCATCTGCAGCTGCATCACTCGGCTCTATAGTTATTTCTTTTGAATCAGCTTGATGGCTACTTTGACATTAGACTTGATTTCGCTTGCCAAGTACACCATTCCGAACCTGCCTCTGCCGAGAACGTCGTGAAATTTGAAGTCTGCTTATTTCCAAGATTATTATTGGGTTGGATTTTTCTAATTTGGTTACATTTTGTTTGTTTTAAATATTATTATATTTTTTATTTATTTAAAAATCCTAAATTATTAAAAAAAACTTAATTTAAAATCTTTCTTATTTACTTTTTATATTAAAATTATGCCTTATTTTCAGATTCGTTTAGCAGGTATTTTTTTATTAAATATTCCAAAAAATATTCTTCACTATAATATTAATTTTTCAATGGAATACATATTTTTGTACTATATTTTGAATGCATAATGATATAATCTACTGTTTGCCAAATTTAACTTTTATTTGTTTGTGTTATATCTATCGTCGCTTGCTAAAAAATCCCACATCAGTCGACTCTCAAATTTCATTTTTTTTGTGAGATTCTTCTGAGTATATACATTTTTGGTAGCGAATAAATAAATAACACATTACAACTTCTTTCTTTTTTCTCAATCAAACTATTAAAATTTGACTCTCTAATTCTGGATGGATATCGTTATTGATCATTTGGTTTATTGCACTTTCCATTTTTTTTTGTAAATGTCTAACTTTTTACGGATTTTTAACCTCCTCCGGTGACTAAGGTGTGAGCATAGATCGCTGGTGCTGATTTGGGCTGCCGGCGACGAGTTTTTATCTTTGGTTCACGTTTGATAGCAATGGCTGTGGACGAAGTAGAATAGGAAGGGGTTTTAAAGGCTACTCTTGTCGCGGCGGAGTTGGTTCGAAACATCCCATGTGTATGTAAGAATATGTATTATTTATTATATCTTATTATCGATTAAATCTATTTATTTCTATTTAATTTTATATAGACGTTATTATAATTATTTTAAGTTACTATATTGAGGTATGTGATTTAATGTAAATAATTCATTTCAACTTCCTAGACAATGCTACGATAGTTTATTTGTATTCATATATAAGATAAATATTAATCAATTTACTCCTTTCCTCTGTATTTTTTTAAAGTATTTTACTGGCAAGTTCCCGTCAATGCCTTCGGTGAGAATCACATTATTACTTGAAATATAGAACTTTATCCCATCCTTCATGGCCTCAACCATATCGATCTCAATGTAGACGTCGCAACTTGACCTCATACCTGATATCACTCCTTCTTCTTTAGGATATCCAGGAGCAAAATGCATATGCAACCTTCCCATTCGTTTCATCCCTTCCTTCTCGATCAGTGGCCAGAACTTTTCATATGTACCATGAATAACAACAGGGTACTTTTCAGGATCTTCGATTCGCTCAAGAAGTTCTTCAGTCGAGATTTACTTCATGGAATGGCCTTGGGTGGCCCTTATAAATATTTGTTTTTATTAATAATCGGGGTGCTCTTTTGTTGTCAACTCAAATCTTTTTTTATCGTTATTGTCAACTACTGCTTTGATAGTCTCATAGGTGACTCCCTTGTATCCCTTGCGGTGGGTAAGATATGAGATGACATCATCGAGTAAGCAGTATCCATCTGGACTGATGTTGATGCCTTATTGGACTGCTCCATGTCTGAGCAGGTGAGAAAGCAACTTCGAGAGTTGAACATTGTGTCCACCCTCTTTTTTATCGTGCTTATTATGGTACTTCTTGGGCTCCATCTGAATTTGTATTTAAATAGTAAACTTGCAAAAAATAATTGGTATAAAAATATCATTATTTTTTTATAAATTTTCATGAATTGTATTAAATGAATAAAAAAATATATCAAAGAGAATAATGTTGGAAATCATCAGAAATTTACCTCTCTTTCTCTCCTTTGTTTAATAATAACGAAACAATTTAAATGTTTCACATTAAATAGTTCCAATCTTTGGTATACGACGTCATATTTTATTATTATTCTTTCTTTATTTTTTTTTAAATTTTATATGAGTAGAGTTTAATTATTTGAATAAAGATAATTAGATAATAGATTCAAGATTTCAAGATTTCGAGTTCTCTTTTTACCGAGCCACTCCAATCAATATTTGTCTCATCAGATTTTAGTTTTCTCAACTTTTCCATCTTATGTGTCAATTTCTCCAGCTTCCCTTCGAATCCTGCTGCTTCCATATCTGTTAATCCTTCATAAGAGTTTATGACATGCAAAAAACACACCAAAGACTTTGTACAGCTAAGTTTTTAGAATTTTTTAAAAAATAATTTGGAGATCCAATCAACGTATTTCGGGAATTAATTAAGGTTTAGCTATTGATTTAAGGCTTTATCAAGAATGAGTGACGTCTGTTTTAGGCTTGAATTGCCGGGCATCACCCATTTCAAAGCATCTTTCACAATTGTAGCATTTTTATTTAAAATGATTTTTCTATGTTGCTTGATCTTCTTTTTCTCTGCGATGCATATTTGTTAGACGGAATGAGCATGATTTTTGAGTACTCGGAATATCTGTTGATTCACGAATTCGTCAAGATATTCAAAGTTGAAGATATTTTATTTTCTATCGAATAGTTTTGATGTTAGGTTTTCTATCCATTTTAAGCAATGGGACACCACGAATAGCCTAAGGTCGTTTAGTTATTTTATGTCCTGAACCTATTTAATAAAGTTCACATCCTCTCTCAGGAAGATAATGTTTTATAGAATCAGCGCAATGGCTTGGAACTTTTTTGTTATAATCTAAGTATAACTTTGAAAGTATCGTTCCATTCGAAGAATCGCAGCAAGTTTATCGGTTGCTTATGTAAACTCTAACTAGCTCATTCCTCGAATAGCGACAGCTGTTTCTCCTTTTTGGGATTACTGGAAATAGAGCTTCATTAGAGATAGTCGACGGTCTCCGACCCTACTTTTTTTTGAAGAACTCAACTCATGTTCTGGATTGTGTTTCCCTGAGTGCAGTCGAGCAAGGATATCAGGACAATCATCGTCTTCCGCACTCAATAATGATCCATCATTCTTTATTTCAGTCAAATCGTACTCGACTTAACCCAATAGTTGACATGGGTATCGATGTTTCAAATTTAGGATGGGGTGTTCAACAAGCGCCTCCCAACTGATTCTCTTGGATGGGTCTAAGGCCAGACAGTCTTCAATCAGCTATTTCATCATTTTGGAAACTTTAACATGCTCCATATTTAATTGACTATTTTGGAGAACATATAGGGCCTCAGCTTAGTTTCGACAATTTTCTAGGGCGAAAGGAATAGTTCCTGTTAACATTTAAAAAAGGATGATTCCGAGCGACCATATCTCGACTTTAGAGTCATAAGACTCATCTGTTAAAGTTTCTGGGGCTCGATAGGAATAATATCCTCTATGGAAACCGAATCCCAATGGAGTTCTACCATTAACAGTACGTTAAAATCCGAGGTCAGATATTTTAATTTTTCCGTTTTTCTTTAGAAGATTTTCTGTCCTCAGATCTCGGTGCACAATTCGAATCGTATGCAGATATTGAAGTCCCGAGATGAGATGGGTCAAAATAACCACGGCTTCCCACTCCTAGAGATATTTTCTTTTAGCAATAAGCTACGAAAGATTTTCTTCTTAACAACACTCCATTGCTAAAAATAAAGTTTTGCTTTTGTCATCTTAGAAATAGTCGTATATTTTCACGAAAAAATCACTATTGAGTAGTTTCATCACTCCATACTCCAGCTTTTTTACATCGAAGACACTTTTTGTTCCAGATTCCGAAGTGTTTGGGTCGGCAACTGTTTGGGGCTGTTTTATGATTTTCAGAGCACATCGATTGCCATTTTAAGTGAGGAGGTTGACTGCCTCATAGATTGAAGAATACACCCCTGCTTGAAGTAGATTGAGAAGAGCATAGTTTTGGACTTTAAAATTTATAAAGTCCCTTTCAAGGTTTATTAGACTTATGACGTCGTTGTTGTTCATTACTCTTTTTTTCTATTTTTTTTGTTTTTGAAATGAGTTAGCAAATTTACGAAAAATATAATTTTTAATATTTATCTATTTGGATTATGTACAAATGATAAAAAAAGAGGAAAGGAAAGGAAACATCTAAATATATTTATGACAAAAATATAACTACATTAATAATTGGCAATAATAATAAAAAAAGTTGAAGATAAATTTAATGTTAAATCTAACACAAGATCAGACGTTATTATTTTAAGTCTAGCACAGTTAATTTTCCTTCCAATTATGTGCGAATCATGTTATAATTACAAATTAAGAATCAAACTTATTTTTTTAAATAATTAATATGATCATTAAAAAAAAAACTATAATATTTACTTTCCAAATCTTATTCTTTTTATATTATAATAATGAAATTCCAAATTCATTCGAAAAACATTCTTAATGAAAAAAATTCTAACGAATTCATTTATATTCGAAATTAGATATATATAGCAATGTTTATATGTATATCTAAATTTTTTAGTAACTGTAAATATAGTATTTTATAAAAAACTATTTCATAATTGATTTATTATGCAAAACAATTCATACTCCTAAAGAGTATGTTTTCAGAACCAGTTCACTGGGTAGCATACTTTCCTTTTTATTATATACTGTAATTAATATTTGATTGTTATCTCTTACTTTCGTCTGGTAAATCCTAATTTGATTTTGTCGGATGTTGAAAATCCGCAAAAATATTCCTTCCCCTTTCTTTTATGTCATACTTTATTTTATAAAAGTAAACTATTTTTTTTTTTCTCCGAATCGACATAATATTATACTATTCTCTTTTCACTCATATGTAAATAGACGTATTATTACCACGATATCGATACTTTCGTAAACTAAACTAAACTCTATATATGTATAATATGGAGCATTCTCCAATATTAGATAGGAAAATTATGGCATATATTTCACTTAATACATTTTATAAATCTGTATGGTCATGTGTGGTCGATTATACCAACAAAGTTTTCAATAAAAAATATAACACCTCAGTATACGGTTAACCTTAGAAAATGGTTGCTTAATGTATATGTTTCTTTTTTAATTATTTTTATTCCCTATTGCTTGAAACGGGCAGGATAAATAAATAATTGCTAGCGTGTTTTTAATTCTCATTATTGACAGACAAAGAAGAGTTATTATATTATTGTAAACCTGAAATATTTATATAAATGCATATATATACGTATATGTATATGTGAATAGTTTGGACATATTTTAAATTTTAAACATAATGTTTTTATATTTGTTATTTTCCTTTACCCTATTCGAGTATTTTTGAGGTACTGGAAGTAGGGGTTTCAGAAATTCTATGTAATATTTTTAAAAACGACTCAAACCTAATTATATTAATATATATTGCAACATTTAGGATATAAATATATTTATTATTAAACAATATATCAACTGGATTTCACTCTCTTAAATATCAACTCCGCTCGGCCTTACTTTTCTTCTGTTAATACCGAAAGAACCACTTCAACACACAATACTACGATTCAGAAACCAACAAATATGCAAGCCAATAAAATATTGCAATCAAATAAGGAAATCAGGGAAGTTACCATATGCAGTATTGCTGACAACAATAACACTTCTTCTCGTCATAGTTAATCTGAAGGTCGGAGAAGATTTAACATCTTTTCGAAAGATCAAGCAAATGGTATGTTATGTATAAATAAGGAATAATTTTAAGCAGACCAAACCATCTTTAAGACATTGTTTGAAAGACTAAAATAGACTTTGAAAGACTAATTGAAAAATTATATTCACAATATAATATCACCCGAAAAACAGAAAGAGCGTGGAATATGCTCCGATATGTCTCGTACTTCGATTGGAGAAGGGGAACATCCAAAGGACAACTTCGAGTGTCGAGCCAGCCTATAAAATATCAACCCTACTATGTCTCTTCTGCGACCTTCCAAAACGATAAGTTCACTGCCTACTGAGAGTTATCTTATGGGTAGTTCTTAAATTAGGACTCAATTCTCCAACAACATTTAGTATGAGTCTAAAATTACTTAAAACACATTTTAAAGCGAGGCTTCGAAGCTCCAGCTTGACAATCTCGCTTCCAAGCTCGAGCAAATCCAACACAATATGTCTGCTGTTATGAACAAGTATTAGATGCAAGAGGAGACAATATCAGAGCTATCAGTTTCGGCCAGGCAATCTGAAAGAGGTCTATCGCTAATGCTCTCGAAGTTGCAGGATATGGAATATGAAATTGAGTTAAAACACAAAGCCTCAAACAATCTAGCAAGTTAATTCAACAAGATAATGATGGACATGGATGAGAAAAGTGATAACCTATCGCGCATGGAAAGGAATATCTCTAAAAAGGTGAGCGATATCGAGGATTTGGTGACAAAAAAAATAGGTAAGTAAAAAAATATCTTCAAAACGGACAATGACTTTGAGGATGTACTTGAGCAGTTTTCCAAATCCTTTGATAAAATCTAAAAGTAAATCAATGTAATCAAAGAGGACTTGTTCCAAAACTCTAACAATGTCACTTTTATCCACAATCAAACATAAGCTTTAGTTAAATAAAAAGATTAATTGCTTCAGAAGTCTACCCGTTCAATGAACTGCAAGTTCGACGAAATCAAACAAAACCTTCAAGAGTATCTTACCAAAATGGTGGAGAACAACAATGAAAATTTCAGCATTCTCCAATAAGGACAAGACGCAGCCGAAGGTCTGTATGCATAAATCATGCAACTCATTCGAACTCTGACTAATAAGATTGGATCGGTTTCTTCTCATCAGCTGAAATCGGAAGGTATTCTGTACACCATTCAGGAATTTGAAGCAGGGCTGGTGAAAGAGATGCGGATATCCAATGCTAAATTGAATTAATTGACCTAAAAGGGATTTGAGTTAGAGCATGAATTGAAAAATACAAAGCTCAAGGTTGACTACATGGAGAGTGTGATCAAGTAACCCAAATAGATCTACAGCACGGGCGCGAGTATCGAAGGAAGTGAGTTTGGAATGAATGATGATTGTTTGAGTATTCAATCTTTAACAAGTTCTCGCTTCGTCTGAATGATTAACAGATTTTTATATTAAAGGGAAATCTAATGGAGATCGAAGTTAATAAGAAAATTAAAATATTTATCCATAAAATATACAATAAGTATGTATCAGTTTCTTTTTTTTGAAAATTGGTGGTAATTATGTATTTCTAATATATTAATATATTTATATATTTGTATAGTTTTAGTAATAAAAGTATTTATTTTTATTTATTTTTCAATATAATTGTTGAATTTGTATAATACCATCACCAAAAAAACATCTAAACAATATGGTCGAGTAAAATGTAGAAATCGAGAAACTTCTCCACGAGAACGGAATTGCTTCTAAGGATATCAACCGACTCGCACAGAGCATGGCCAAGGATTCCACCAAGATGCATCGAATCAGAGATTTCAAATCCCGAATCATGAGTCTCTTGGATCTTTACGCCTCCAAAACACAATCACACAATGCTCTCTTTAGATCTTTGTCATAGGTGTTCCAGCTTGTGTCCACTTCGGATGTCCTCAAGCTCGACAAGATTCTGAATGTCTCGCTCAGACGTGGTGCAAGTCACGTATCTTTGGAAGAATTGGACCAAGTTCTTGCCCAGTTTAAAATATTGCTTCTAAAGACCAAATCCTCCAAATAATCGAGGAGATTTACCGAAACATACCTCGGTCTTATTCACAAAAGATTGAGCCTAGACAAGTAATCTACTGAAGAGAAGGTTAAGGCTTAGTTTATCGAGCTTCTTGAACTGTATATAAAGAAGCGGACTGTAAAAATCCATCCCGAAACTTTTCGAATGATTCTGCGAAAGTGTAAGTTTTTACAGGAAATTCTGCGTAGTAAACTAATGACAGAAATTGAGAACAAAGATGTCAGACAATCCATGAAGAAACAACTTCAACATATGCTTAAATGGTTTGGGGAAGGCAAAGTCAAGAATGTGACTCCTTGATAACTCGATCGATTCTGTATTATTATATATACCTATATACCTATGCATATACTTTTTTGAATACGTTTTAATTATTTTGGTGAATTATTATCAAAATTTGAAGGGATATGAATTAAGTTGGGGGTTTTTTTATCGATTAACTTGTCACGATTGAAATTACTTTTATACTTTGCATGGTATAAAGTCTTTAAAACGAAAATATAATATCTTTTCGGTTTTTGTTGGGTTAAGATCCTTTATTCAATATTTATATTATTGTTATTTGTTTATGTTAAATATATATATATTATTTAGCTATTTACAATAAGAAATGGGAAACTTCCATTCATCAATTTTATTTATCACTACTTTTTGGCTGTTTCTTCTACTTTAGGGTGGTCATTTTTGGCATCTTTTTCAGAATTTTTTCCGGTTTATTACCACTCTCTTTGTATGTCATAGTCAGAGAACCACCAATCACACCACTCGATCTTGGGGAGTTCTTAAATGGTCTTTTTCCATTCCGTAAAATACGTGGTTTGGGTGTGATACTTCTAATTCAAAGTTTTTTTTGTCTCAAGGTCAAACTCTCCATAAAATTCAAGTCTGTGTACGAGAGATAAAACATCCTAAAGAGCCGTAGCTTTACTGAGTTCTGATTTGTAAAGCTCAATGTATAATGTTCGGTTCTCCCCCTTGATGATAATGTCGCATTGTAATTCTATATGTTTTAGTTAAATATAAAATATTTTTAAAGAATGAAAATAATTATATTTTACTTCTGAGTTGGTTAGGATAGTTCTTAGTCCATCCATTCACTACGGTTTCATGATAACTCTAGGAACTAGCATGAGCCCCAAGGAGTCCCGCCAAGGCTTCCTTCAAGACTTGAGAAGTCAAGGTATGAAGTTTATCATTTTTCAGGGTTTTTTCGACTGTAAATAGATTAAATTAAGTTAGAATAAGATTTTCGCTATTAATTTTATAAAATTACAGAAGAGGGTTGCTTTGAGGACATGAAGATGCGCTTATTATTTGCTGACATTCGTTTTGAGAAGTTTTTTCAGCACCTTTAAAGCCAACAGAGGTTTGTTCAGCTCTATGAAGACGGCTAGTGACTGGGCGAACGCATCAAAATAGAGAGCATTAACTTTAGGATTGAATTTGTTCGTATATTTGGCAGAAGCAACGTTCTTAGCCCACACGAAAGCTTCTCCCAACGGATCTTTGAGTTCTTCGAGATACTTTTTTCCATGGTAGTCAATTTTTTACCTGAAAACCTCTCTTAAATCCTCCACAGCGTGTTTGTTGTGTTTAACGGGTTTTTCTTTCTTGACTGGAAAGAATCTGTATTCGAGCAGATAGGGGATTGCTGATGCTGCAGCCTGCATATACTTGCGATCGTTGTAAATGTCATCTGTGTAGGCAATCAGTTCAAGATATTCCCTTAGGTTCCAAGTTCTGATGGAGTAACTGTGGAAATCAAACTGGTCCTCGTACATATCCGAGAACTGCTTCTGTACAAAGTCTAGGTGCTTCAGCCCCGCCCCAAAATTACGTTGTTGGAGGTAGCATTCCGCCACAGCCAGTTCATACCACATATTTTGGAGCTCGTAGCTGCTGGCCTCTTCCTTCATGAACAGCCGCATCATGTCTTCGGCCTGGTTAGGCTGTAAGTACTTGAACAAGTACTTGACGCAGATGTTGTTCATGTATCTGTCCGCCAAATCCAACTTTCGTGCCTCATTAATGGTTTGGACTGCGTGGACAGGATCATGGAGGCTGCCGTAAATTTTGGCTTTAGCGATATATAGTTCTGGAATAGTGTTTGTGTGTGCGACAGCTGCGTTAATGGTTTGTAAAGCTAAGGGGAGAGTATCGAAGCTCATGGAAAGATGTTGCGCCTTGAGATAAAGTGACCAGAGGTATTCTGAGGCCGAGTCAGCTTAGTCTCCATTCGGGTATTTATTTTCCTTCAACGAGGCCTCCAGTTCAAAGAATATCTCTCCCATTGCGATGACCAGGCTCGGAGTCTCATAGAGAAATTTGATTTCCCTGAACAAACTGATCAAATTCTTTCTATAGTAGGGGATGACAAATTTCAAAAACTCCTCCTTGAATTTAGCAATGTCTTCCAAACATGAGAGTCGGTATATTTGGGCCAGTTTGGAGTCAAACTTTGTCGCAAGTGTCTTATAGAATTCAGCCAACTTGGGTTTGTCGGATGAATCGATTTTTAGGAGTTTTGCATAGGAATAGAAGTATTATAAATTTTCAGGAAACTCTTTGATTAGCGATTCGATAATCTCTATGGCTTCCTCGTCCTTATGGGTTTGTTGACAGGCTTCCAACAGATATTCCCGATAGATGACAGTGTCAAGAATCTCTTTGCTGTACTTTTTAAGTTTTGCATAAAGTTGTTCGTATTGTTTGGCGTCTTTTTCAATCAAACATTCATAGAGGGCAATGTTTGATTTTTAGTGAGGCTTAACAGTAGTTGTGACGAGGAGATTTCTAATTGATTCGAGCGCCTTTCTAGCATCTTGGAATTAATGCTTGAGATGGTTAGCGATCATAAACGAGCCCCAGTTATGGATAAGACTGGGTTTTTGCTTGAGGATCTCGAACCTTGTCAGAGCATGCCCGACGTAATCTCGGGAGTGCACTTGCATCATTGCTGTGTCGCGTAGCATCTGCGCATTTTCCGGATCGGACTTCAGTGCATTCTGGTTGGCTCTGATGGCTTCGAAGTAATTGCGTTTTTGACGATAGATGATGCCCAAGCTATGCCAACAAAGCTGACTTTTGAACATACTGATCATCAGTCCCTTCTTGACGACTTCGATGCCTTTATCTTCCTCCCCAGTTTTTGAGAGGAAGAGGCCGTGTAAAGCTAGTGTCTCTGGGTGTTCAGGGTGCTTTTCGAGGAGTTTTTCAGCGTTTTTGAGTCCTTTGCGAAATTATTTTTTTTCGTAAAGTTTCTATGAATCACGATTGAAAGGAAAAAATAATGAATGATTGCGAAAATGTTAATACTGAGAGGTCTTTGAATAGTTTGGTGTCTTTGCCAGACAATGTTTCTGCTCCTTTTTGCATGTTTGGAATGGTATTTGAATTTAGTATATTTTATTAATATTATTTTTATAAAATAATATCTTTTTTATTTTAATATCAAAAGTTGATGATAATAATTATTTAATGAGCTTGGTGAGTGTTCAAAAGATATGGTGCATAAATTAGAGGAAATAGTATCAAATACTCCTAATTTAAAAAACATATTTAATTAACTTTCAAATCCTTAATATTTACTTCTTTTTATAAAAACGGTTTTAAAATTTTTATGGCTTCATGAACCAAAATGTATACTATCATTATACTTTTGATATATCAAATATTTAATCAAATTTAATATCGTAATAAACTTGATAGACGCATCTAAAAAAAATAAATAAGCTTCTCCTCGAGATAATCAGGCAATACTACTATTATATTTATTAACTCTATTTTTGATGAGTACATAGATAAAATATCAATGACAACCAAAATTAGACTTAGTTATGCAATACCTAAAAAAATGATATAGTCGACAAAAAATAGTTAGTTTATTATAATTTTACTATTCAGTATAAAAAAAATAAAAAAATATCACCATATATGGGGACCTGCTGCGTTGCCGAAAAAATTAATGATTAGAACTATCGAAAGTCAATCATGAACCTGAGTGCATCGTTTATGGTATCTGAATCAAAAAACGACCATCAATTTATCTACTATTATCGCATGCATGAGCTGAACCAGTATATGCGCAGAATCATCGGAAACCCGTAACAACTTTCGAATCCAGCGACCTCGACTACCCTCAGCGTATATCTCGCTGAAATAGATTCACACATCGTAGATTTGAATGACGCAGGTTCTGAACTATCGAAAAGGATTGCTTCTGTTGATGCGATTCTCCTATCCCATATTCCCAGAAAGGGGTATCTTGTCTTCGAGATCCAGAGGCTAGAATTCGTGAATTGCAATGATAAATTGGTCAACATATCAATAACTGGAGAGGGACCCTAACATAGTTTTATGATGGATGCGGAAATAAAAAATAATCATGCTGCACTGAATAACGAAATTATTGTCTGCTGGTCCATCGCGAAGAGCGGAAAGATGAAAATTAAAATACAAGGAATAACTTCAACCCTGGATCTCAACGAAGTGGAAAACCATATCGTGGTATTAGAAGGTCTCAATCTAAAGAAAAACGGAGCAATTGATGTATTCGGAAAACTGATGATCAGGGTACAATACATCGAGTTTGTAGAGTTATGGAAGGAAAGGTTTAGAACGGAGCTGAACTTGAAGAAGAAACAGATTCAATCACTCCTCGATAGCATTTCTGGTGATAACGATGATTCTAAGTCTACAAAATCTTAGAAGATATATCTTTCACTGATCGGAGAGCTAGATAAATCTAGATATAAAGGCAGTTTTTATTAAAACTAATTTGAAATATCATGACTTCTATCAAGATGTATATATATCTAGACATAATAATAAAAATCCGTAATTCTTTTTGGATAAAATAAATCTACATATATCTATATACTGTTTGATATTACGGTGACTATCATATTAAAAAAAAAAAAAAACACATAATTATTGGATCATTTTGGTGGTAAGATAGATTTTTATTCCGGGATGTCCTCCTATTCAGAGAACTCATCAAGCCGATCGTATTCTTTGTGAATCGATGATATCTTAGGATAAAATAGCAATTGTTCATTTTTCAAGTCATACAGGTTTACAAGTTGATCCAATATTTTGGTTCGCTGCGACTTTTCCTTCTCGTATATTTTTACTCTGTTGAGAAAATTCTCGACCTTTTCCTTTTTTTGCTTTTCCGTCAAATCAGTTAATTTTACCTTTTTGACCGAGTCTCGATATGCTTTCAAAATTCCATCTTTTCTGGGATGAGGATGCTATAGAGAAGAGTAGGACGAATCGCTATTCGCAGCAATCGTGGTTTTTATATTGAATTAACATAGTCTATTTGAAACAAGTAGAAATTAATCTATCAGCTAATTTTTCACAGAGACTGGTGAATGTTTCTCGAAATTTGATTTGTCTAGATTATTATTAGTCATTGGGGATTTTATATTTAATTTTATATTATTTTGATTAAAAAAAAACCTCAATAACAATAAAGTTATTTAGATAGTCGTTAATACCAATTTTAAAATAAAATAAGTTAGTAAAACAAAAAAAAAATCAATAAATTAGTAAATGACTAAATCCAATAATAAATAAAAATGTATTCAAATCTTCTCGATATGGCTAAAAAGTTGAATAATGGATTGCTTCAGAGTTTGAATTTGGAATTATTGCCATTGCAATTCATGAAGCATACCTTTTATCTAGGGTTGAATAATTTCCCGACTAACTCCCTTATGCAGTCTCCCTCCAAACTATTTTTCCGTGTTTTTAATTTTTAAAGCGAGACGATATAGATTCAGCTTTTTTAGTTGCAGACTTTAATATTTCAACAACAGCTATTGGACTGCAGGTTTTATATCGTTTGCTTGACATCTTTTGATTAAGGCAAATGCCACTCTTTAATAGAACCCTTTCATTATCCCGTACTAGCTTTAAAAACGAGAAATCCAGTCTGTCTCACACTCCTCCGTTTCCTCAACATAGTTTTCAGTGTATATACGGCAAGGTTACTGCGAGTCACGGATCTATTTTAAATACTTTTGCTTGAAGTCAAGTTTAAATTATATTTCTTTGAATTTTAGTTTTGAGTGCAAACTGATAGCCTCAGAATACGCTTCGAGGCTGTTCATGGCCAATTCAAAAGACACTTTGACTAGACCTGCGTAAAGCCCATTCATTGACATCTCATCCAGCAATGAAATATTACATTTAATGGAATCTATTACTTCATCTGAACCTGAGATCGACTTCAATTTGTTCGCCACCGTCGAACACTTTTATCTGCAGAACTCAATGATTTGCTGTTTTTAGACTCTGAGAGTTACAAGTTCTTAGTATTATGCTCTAGATATCTCATTAGACTGCGTGGCTAGATTGCTGTGAAATTTGATGGGCGACATTTCCTTGGCAGCCAAGTGTTCTAGATCCTTCAAAACTTTATTATTTTCGGCTGCCAGAATCTAGTTTCTGTTTCGCAGCAGTGCATTCTCGTGCAGCAATAGACTCAAATGATTTCTTGGTTTTTCATTTTCGTCGTTGGGATTGTATTATAACGGTTTCGAGTTCACTTACATTATATTTTTTAAAAAACTGGGGGAATCAATAAAATATTTAAAGAAAACAAATTATAATAATAGTGTTTAATTTTTGGCCTAAACTCTGTCGATTATTTAATCAAAACTGTTTTACTTTGACTAAAATGTAAATATATACCAACAACATCAATCACTATTTACATATAAAAATTATAATAACTGATAGGTGCTAGTAAAAAATGCGATTATGTAGGAGCGTTTAATCAAATTCCCTGTCAGTTTCGATAGGCTTATTGCGAGTTTTTTCTCTTATGCATCTCCATATTCAGAGATTTCAGGATGCCTCTATTGCGGATTTTGGACTGGATGACCGCTTGCTTTATTACAGACTATTTGGCTTCTTTCCTGCGAATCAACTGGACTATCGCTGACTACTAAAGATCCAGGACTCCGTACATAGTATTGAAGAGAGCCAGTCGGTCAGGCTGGGCTGTTTCTTTTGGAGTGGATAACGACGAACTAACCTTATTGGGAACGTTATTGGTATTCGTACTTATCGTAATGTTATAGCTATTGCAATTACTGTTATGTGTACTTGAAGCATTACCCTTCACTAGGACACGAGTATTATTATTAGTAATTCTCTATTATTTCTGGCTTGTTAAAAACAATTTCTGACCGGGTCGATAGTTCAAAGAGATCCGATGTTAGCGGTGCTTTGATGTGTTTGAGGTTTAAAAATGGGTGCTGCTGGTGCAAAGCTGTGCCTCATTCTGCAATAATTAGATTGTGGAAACAGGGGCAGGAGTATGAGCCCCACTAACTGTGCTCGACTTGAAGTTATGTGGGTTCTTATAGTTTGACTTATTATCCTCCTGGTTGAGTTGGCGGGGTTTGGTCTGGATAGTCTTCCAGCTCAAAGGCAGGGCATAGCAACATGTATTCGTTTTTAAGTTTTCTTCTTCTTCTATAAGGTCGTATGTTCCATTGCTTGACGTCATTCTATTCTCTTCTAATAACTTAGTTCGAAGGGGAATGTTATTAAACTGGTGATAACTCTTATTATTATTAGATTGGTTGATAAAGCTGTTGCGCGCATAGTTCGGTGTGGTAGTCTTAATCGTGTTGGCGTAAGTATGGGAGCAGCCTTCCAGCTTTTGAAGGTGGAATTGCTCGATGTCTTTCTGGGTGATGGTTTGGCTATAACTCTGGACATTTTGTTGGTGATAATCTTTTGTAGTTTCAATTAGATGTTTCACTAATATATTCAGGACTGTCGGCTAAAGAACTAATGTAAAAGTTGCTAATAATAAATAAAGTTTTTTTAATACTATTTAAGAAATAGTATAAATCTTATCATTATCTTTTGCTATTCTCCTTTTTATTTTATTTTGTATATTATAATTAATAATATATACACAATTCTAAAAGGTAGTTGAAAAGCAATAATAATAACAAATTTGGCAGAAATTAATACCTTTTTGAGACTCTTGTTTTTCGAGAGTTCTTAGATTTTTGTTATCATCTTGATATCGTTACACGCTTCAAAGTATGACATAAAGAGATCGACCAACAGTCTATAATCCACTTTTTTTGAACCTCGATCGAATTCAAAATTGGTGTTCATTGTCTTGAAGATGCCCATTGAATTTCCATAAATAAGTCTGTATACATTATTAACATTAAGAAATTGCGATGATTTTTGCATGTTTTGGTTGAGTGTGAGTGCATATGAATAAGTTTAGTATGTGTTTACCTGACGATTTCACCAAGTGCTTCTGTAGATTATTTTTTGAAAGTCTCGTACAGTACAGCCATAGTTTTGTTGAGCAGAATGGATCTCTCGTTCTATTTTTTCGTGATTTGATTCATGCATTCGAGTCGATTGAGGCTGTTGCTAATTATTGTGCTGATATCCCGGACGCGCTATTCTAAAGCCCGGTGGATAAATTGGAGGAAATGCTTTGTCTATTGCATCTGTTCTATTGAGTAGATAAAAGTTATAATTTTTTACAATAGGATAAGAAGTATATATAAATTATTAATAAAAAACTTTTTAAATCATAAAAATAGTTGTCTTAGCTTAGTATTTTATTTTAAGAGCTTATTTTTTTAACTGTTCTTCTATTTTATTGGTTTTAAGCTAGAATAAATAAATATTGTAGCTCGAGTCTCACATTTTGTTCATTTTCAAGGATTTCATTTTTTTTAAAGTTTATTAATATTATATGATCATCATTTAAATAAGTTTACATAACCAAATAAAAAGAGAAATCAATAAAGAAAAATGAATCTGTTAAATATATTTATTGTTTGTTGTGAATACAGTTGTTTATACTGACTATCAAGCTCTGAACTGATTTGTGATGATGTCTCCTTTCTTCATATAATTTCTAATGCTCTCCAAAAACTCTCTTAGGCCAACCGAATGGTTCCTGATATCAATGTTACTCTTCAGGGTGTTTACAAGATTCACAGTGTATGTGTCGAGAGGCTGGGAGAACTATTCCAAACTCTTCACTATCATTTCGGCCTTCTCTATTAACTTCAGATCGTCGTTGCTTTTCTGGATCTCGAGGATCTCTTGACACGTTTCCTGTCTTTATACCCACTTCTACTCGGTTTTCGCGATCTCTTCCAACTGGCTGTCGAAGTGTTGGCTGAGTTATTCACAGAATTGCGTTTTTCGAGCCTTGAAGTGATTGATAATTTGATCGAAGTTGACCTCAGTTTATCGCACTAGTTTTTCTTTGTTCTACTCGAGGGTGAGTTTTGCGTGGCGAATATCGAGGAGGATGTTCTCAGTGCGCTGGAAGCGAAGGATTCCTTAGCGGGAGGCATCGCTAATTTGTGTTCTGAGGGTCTTCGAGCCTTCGTCGATTTTGCAGACGGTGTGTCCTTTGTGGGCATCGAACATCAGACACGATGGGCATATGAGACTAAGACAAATAATTATTATAAAGCTGGGTGTGGGACGTACCAGTAGCAGATCGTGCAGTAACATTCGAAGAGTCTATTATGCTGGTTGCAGACACCGAGATCTACAAGCTATTCTCCGTCGCCTTCTCGAACCGAGTCCATAATGAATTTATAAACGGTGTGTGGTAAATTTGTGAAACTAGAAGAAATCCTAATTATATTTTCTTTCCAATTATTATTTTTTTGTATTATATATTTATATTGAGAACAATTAAAATTAAATCAGTTATATTTTTTTATAGCACTATTCTATATTCTCTTTTTTTTCAGAAATAATTTTTAAAATCATAAAGAATTACTATTACATTCTAAAAATTATATTTGTCATTTTATATATGTATTTTTCATTTGTTTACACTTATTATCGACCGATAAGAGTCACCCACCTTTACCATGTTCATTATCTTGCCAAGGAATTTGCGCTTTTCCTCTGCCATATTCGCCGTGCAAAACCTGAGAAGCTAGAGGTGACTCTGTTTAAGTCTCCCAAATGTTTATTTAAATTATTGATAAACATCCACGTTTCTGAACTGCCATGACCAGCTTTTTACAGCTACTTCATAGTCTTGCATATCCTTTGTTTTTGATTCTTCATCATCATCAGGCACTTGATATCCGAGTATTTCACTATTTTCTTTTTGAACTTCTAAGAGAGTCTCCTCGGTTTTGGTTCTGTTATAGTCTACGCGTAAAATCGTGACACATGTGTCAAATATTTGTTCGAATTTGTTGGTGATGAGGGGTATGTTGACTTTGTCTATGAGTTTAATCAGAGTGATTGAGTATGATTTAGAATTCAGGGTGTCTTTTAAACAGGAAGTTTGATTCAGAAGTATGACTAGAAGCTGGGACTGAATATCCTGTCTGGCTGATAGTCTTTCCAAACTACCCAAGATCGAGAAGCCTAGAAGAACAAGCAGATGGGATTTGAGGAAATCATGTCTTACACATGGGATTTTTGACAGCATCTTATATAGGCTCTCCAGAATATACACCCACAGCTCATCGGTGATGTTAATACTAAATTTTACCACAATGTTTTGCAATATCATCGCACCTTCACATTGATCTGATTAGTTATTGGCACTTTTCGGATCGGGCACGCAAGTTATCACATCAATTGACATTTTTATGAAAGTCTCTAGGAGGTAGGGCGTCATGATCTCCCCGCTGGCAAGGATCGCAAGATTCGCGAACTCAAACATATAACCATAACTATTTTTGTTCTTAATGACCAGTCTCGGCAAGAACTGCATTACCTTGAGAGTATTTTTTGTGATTACAGGGTAGTGTTTCAAAAGTGAAGTCATTAAAACTACGATATCTTCTTCGAAAGTGATGGATTCATAATGTTAGATTAAATCCACGAGAGGTTCTATTTCGGGATCAATTTATTCTGCCATCGGAGACATGAACTATGCGATTTCCCTGATCACGTTCCAGCTCTTGTTTATAGTAATCTAACTGTCATGCGACGCATCTTAGTTCGGCACGAACTCTTTTCGTATGATTTCGACCATCGTTCTCAGGCATTCCACGATTACTGGTTTTGAATAGATGAGGATATCGCAATTATCATGGATGTTATCGTAGATGGAATCGAATATCTTAAGTTTCATTGGCGAATTATTCATCAGCAAAGCCAAAAAAATTTGAATGATCTCTGGCGACTTCTGGCTTACAGCGAGGCCATTGAGATCGGCCAGTTGCTAAATAAGCTGCAAGGCCACCATTTGGACTGTTGGGTGGGTAGGAAGGCTGAGCGAGGATTTGAGGATTCCCAAAGTCAAAGGAGCACTGAACTCTGTAGGAAATACATTGTCAACGACAACATTGATGTAAGGGAGGTACCGATATAGGAGCAGCAGAATGAAACATCTTTCCACTTGTATTTACTAGATGTACTTCGTAGGCGTTTTCTCAAACAATATTCCCTGGGAGATGAAATAAGTTCTCATGTTAAATTGCACCTATGGCCGGTCGTCAGTATTCGAGGCCATCACTCCTAAGATCAACTGGCATCGATACAGCTCAGAATAGTCGAGTTGTATTAAAAGGGAAGCCTAGGTTTGGTCAGCCCCTTGACTTTTGGCTTCCAATTCTTTGAATTGATGGATTCTCTGAAAACAGAATGTCATGCACATAAGTAAGAACCCATCCTGGAACCTACATAAATTTCCAAGTATTTGCGCTGATTTCATTTGGAGAGTCAGGTCTTCTTCGTCGTATCCTTCGTTATCGGTCGTGTTTTTTATCCTTGATCCTTTCCGCATTATGTACATTATGTGATTCACAAACTCTTCTGAGTCTTCTTGAAAACTAATTAGCTAGTTGGCGCTGAGTCGAAGAAAGGGGTAGATAACACCGATGAAGATTTCATTCCTTTTCCCTGAGAAAAACTAATAATGCGTTTATTGGCAACTCACAGACCAGTTCAGATTATCAAGCATGCTATCAACTAACTCGTGGCTTTTAAATCGATCAAAATCTTCGAATTTATAGCTTTTTAGTAGGCTGATGATGCTTTGGAGGATAATATTCGTATAAGCAGTTGCTTTAATATAGAAGGGATTCATAGACTTGTGAGCCATGGAGGTGACGTGCGTGACGATCGATTTTTGGATATGAGTGAGTAGAGAAAGGAGACTGTGTTTGGCTGCGTTCAAAAACATGGCATGTTTGGAGTCCGAACAACTGACGATCGAGTCTTTGAGCGGGGCATCAGGCAGAGTGATGACAAGAGCTCTTGAGATATATTATTCCAATTGGGGATCAAACAAGTATTTAATGAGGCCGGTTGATTTATGGAATTTGATATCCTCGAAATATGTCTTGATGAGATGTGCATATGATTTCATTAAAACCAGTCTAAACTATATCAATAAAAAAAAGTATAAAAATTAATACTAAAGAAGTAAATGTGGAGAAAAAAAAATAACATGAATTATGTTTGTATTTTAATACCTTTGTTGGAGTTTGTCATCGTCAATTGTACCAACTACCTGTAACTCAACTTCCAACATCAACTCAATTCCAATTTTTAACACTTTATCAAAGGTTTCCTCGAACAGTTTTCCCATAACTTCACTGCTTTTTTTGGAGATATTGGCAAAGATATGCATCCCCAAATTGACTACTAACTCGAATGCCCGAATTATATTCGGATCGCTTAACAGAGCCCCGACACTATTATCAACACTTTTTATTTTATCACGATCTTGGGATACTCGACTGAGGGATTAAGTAAACATGGTTGTAATTATTCGCGTGGTTTCAAGGCAATATGTTTATTAATTAAACAGAGTTGCAAAGGCTGTTGCTGAAACGAATGCTTTGTAAGTCATTGATATCTGGGAGTCAAGAATCAGAAGCAGTTCTCGGATAATGTCTGCGGGGTTTATTTTTTTGCTTATTTTTCTTTTGACATAGTTATTTACATAGGTGGAGCAGGAGAGTTTGATGGAATCTGTAAATTACATGCATATAGAATAACAAATAGATTGAGATAGAAGGTTGTTGAAGTTTGAGTTTACTTGGCTGTGTAGGATCGAGAAGAATGTAGATCAGCGAATGCATAAATTGTTATGAGTCAGAAAGCTCAACGAGTTCTCCTTCGAGTTTATCACGGGTTGTTTTGGGGAGGATACTGTGCAAGGTTTGAAAGACTTGTACTATTCGAGTCGCTAAGGGCATTTCAGGCTCCATATAATAAATAGGGTAGTAGATATATGTTGTCTAATATAATTCTATATTGAGTTTGAAATATTAGATACTCTTTCTAAGTTTATAATATATATTTTTTTAATATTTGTTTATTCTTACTTAGTTACTATGGAGAAAGAATATTGACTTCAATATAATATAAAAATATGCATTATATTTTTATAATATGGTGATCATGTAATGATTGGAAAAAAATTATTATTAGTTATTATTATTTTTTAGAGATTACAACGGATAAAGTAATACAATTAATCAATAATTTATTATAATTTACAAAAAAAACAAGTAAATGAAATTATATATGGTATTTTCAATTTGAGTTACATTTTTGAATTCTGTTGACATTTGCTACTTGATTATAGATAAATGTATACATATTTATATTTATATTTTGATACTAATAATTCTTTATAGATACTCATCTTTTTGTCATTTTGAATATATAAATTTGTTAAAAATAATATATTCTCATATTCTTTAATATTTCCTTTTTTTTTAACCAGACTACTTTTTGTTCAGTACTTTTTAATTTATTTGACTTTTTTATGGACGACTCATCTGACAGTAGCGAAGGTATAAAAACATCTCTGTGAATACTAATCATTTCATAGACCGCATCCCTATAGAGAATAAAAGTAGAAGACCAAATTATCGCAACCCACCACAAGAAGTACCTAATGTTTTTTAATATTCATCTCATTAATATTGATTCATATTTTTTCTTCTTATTTTTTTTTGTTTATTTCATGCAATATTTATACTTAACAGAACATTACTCCCATACTATCAAACTTGTCAAACAATACAGCCGATTCGGAATCCAGCCAAATCCAACTACAAAGCCCCAAATAAGGAGGTTCCAAACTTACATCGGCGCTAAAGCCAGCGAGTCGAAACAACCTCAAGCCAGACCAAACAATCAGAAACACCACCCAGTTTAATACGGTCGAGGGACCCCCACCCCCTTAAAAATAATACACTTTCTACCTAGATATCGAACTACCCGATTCAAAATAAATACCGAAAACGACGATGGTGATCGCTTCAGATGATCTTGTGTCAGATGCGATAGTCAGAGTTCTTGACAGGTTTAACAATCTACTCAAACCATCTGGCATCGAACTGAGTTTGAACATTGCGAACTACTCGCCCAGACTCTCCAAACGGAACGGAAAGCCTAAACTGGACATGCCCAGTCTAGACTATAGACAAAAAATAATCGAAACCCGTATAAATTCTATCAGCATACAGATAAAGAATAGAGAGTCGGCCATCATCCAATAAAGCACAATTTAAGCAGCAGGACAACCCAATACCGTCAAATAGGTGTCGGCCAACTCGGACGAGTTAGTTGAAACAATTACAAAAGATATGAACCTCGAGAGGAAGTAGTAGGAGATCAAACAATAAGAGCCTCCGAAAAAGAAGGGAATGTGCTTTTCTTCGGTGTGTTGAAATAATATAAAGATATGATTATCAATTTATTGAATGAACCAGCCATTTGAAAAATACAAAAATAGATTACTTTATCTTATATATTGAAAATTAAAAAAAAAACACCAATTCTCTGTCTGGATTGAATAATTCAGTTTTATGAACAAAAAACATATCATATTGGTAAAAATATAAAATATGGAATACACGTTATTATCACAACACATAAATGTACTGATTTTGTTAATTTATCTTCTTTCATCGATACAATTATAACAATAATATATCAAAAATATATATAGACATAATATTTTTTTATTTTTTGTATGTATACAGACAAACTCTGGCATTCTGAAAAAACAGATTATTTATCAAAAGAGGTGTAATCGAATTTGTTTTGACTATCTCATAAAGGCTTTAAAAATATATCTCCTTTTTTAAATTTATTAAATAATTTATTTGATTTAACTTATGAAAAAATCAAACGAATTATATTGATATGTATTTTATATAGTATTCATATATCTATATTTTTAAAAAACAAGATCTAACTGTCTTTATTAAACATTTTTTAATTTAAAATATTAAAATATATCATCATAATAAAAAATATGAAATCTACCTCAAAGGCTAGTAACCCTGCCCCGCCTGCGCCGAAAAAGTCGGGATTCAATGCCAAAGCGTTCGAAAGGCCTGGACTGACTGAAGACGAAATTATCGAAATCAAATAAGCCTTCGACCTCTTCGATACTGATGGTGGAGGGTCGATCGATCCCAAGGGTAATTTATCTTATTTTTTATAAATCCCTTTTCTATATGACTTTTGTTTTTTACTGTTTAACAGAGCTGAAGGCTGCGATGACATCACTGGGTTTTGAATCCAAGAATCAAACTATATATCAAATGATCTCTGACCTGGATGCAGATGGGAGTGGGCAGATTGACTTCGAAGAATTCTTGCACCTGATGACTGCGAGGATCTCGGACAAAGACACTCGCGAGGATATCAGGAAAGTGTTCAACCTATTTGACGATGAGAAGACAGGATATATCTCAATCAAGAACCTGAGGAGAGTTTCCAAAGAGTTAGGTGAGACTATCGATGACTCGTAGCTATCTGAGATGATAGAGAGGGCAGATACTGATAACGATGGGTTGGTTTCTTAGGAAGAGTTTTATAATATTATGACGAAGAAGACTTTCTCATGATTTTTAATTTATGTCTGGGCATATCTATAGATGGATATATTTTGACTTTTTCGATTCGCTTTAATCCAATAAAGAAATAGATAATTATTGTGGATTTGCCCCCTAATCCTTTACATAACATTTAAAATTGCCATCTGTTTCCTTTATACCTTCCTCAATATTTCAAAAAGAAATAATATTTATTCAATCGAGCTAGGTAATATACTAAATTTTGTATGATTTATATTTTATTTATAATCTCATAAAAAATAATAAAAAAAAAAACATAACTCTCGAATAGATGGAGCTTATCAAATTGTAGCCTGACCATAAAAAACATAAACAGAAGGCCGAAAACACCTCCAAAGTGGGCGAGCCCAACATTAATAATCTACAATAGCCCAAGAACAATAAAGTTACAGAATCAAAAAACAATCAAAAGGTAGTACCTATCTCCGAAAAAAGTAAAGCATTACCAGAAATCACAAAGGACGCCAAAGCCAAAATTGTTATGCCCGCTCAGCCTGAGACAAAAAAATAAGCCGAGGCAAAGTCCAAAGGGACCCCAGATCCAAAAAAGAAAGATGCAACTCTCCAGAAGCAGTCTTCCCAGCCAAGCATAACTAATATAAAAAATCAACAGAATCAGCAACACCAACAAGCCCCAATGACTGATCGCATTGCGAAAAAAGGGGACGCAGTTTCCTTGAACAGTATTTAGTTTTCCCAGAGAAATATTGCAACTAACCTACGATAGTTATTAAATCAGTATAATGAAATAAGTGATAATAATTTTATTTTGAGTGGAAACGGTAGAGATCCAGTCAGGGAGGAAAAGGTCAAGGAGTTCTTAGAAGAGCTGCACAGATAAAAGAAAGAGCGAAGGAGGCAGCTCCGAAAGCTACGCAAGGCTGAAGAAGAACGTAAAAAGCAGGCATATGAGAAAGAGGTGGTCTTTTAAAAGGAAGTTTAATAGAAAAATCGCAAGAAAGAAGTTGAAGAGCGATGCAATAGCAAACTTAAAGAGGTAAAGCGCAACGAAAGCGAACGACAGAAGGAGAAGGAGAGGTGGAATTAGTTTTATAAAGAGTTCAAAAGCCAAAAACCAGTTTACGTGGCAAAAATTTAAGAATTCGAGGCTAAGGAAAAATAGTACGAGAACGAAATCGTTTCAAAACTTCGACTCATTGGGAATAAATACAAGCCTATCGACATTGCAGAACTTGAACAGCATGAAGCCAAGCACATGGAAGCCAGAGAAGAATACCTCCGCAAAAAGTAGTTTTAAAAATCATTGGAAAGGAGAGAGATCCAGAAAGAGAACAAAGAACTCAGAATGATGTGGAAAGGAGAATGCCATAAGAACGTTGAGAAGGAGTAGATGGAACGTGAAGAAAAGGCCAAGGAACCCACACTCAGACTACTCAAGATCAAAGAGTACCAGAAGATGCTGAAGATCAAAATGGTACAGAATGCAGCGCTAAAGAAGAAGGATCCATCCAAAGAGCCCAGTATCGCCGAGAGTAATCCTGAGACAGCAAGCACTAGTCCAAATAAGAGGAGAAGATATAAATTTGTGAATGGAGTTTCTTTGGGTTAGATAATGGAGGAAGCTCCTCCGAGACTGTCAGAAGCTGAAGGACGGGAGCTTGGCAACCAATATTTAGGTTACCTGAGAAGTTTACCCAAGAAACCTCGTGGTTCGGAGTCAAATTCTTCGGATGAGTTAAGATCTACAATTCAAAAGAAAAGCATCACCAAGGAGCCCATTGAAAGATACGCGAGAGACAAGAATCCGCTATATGATTCAGAAAAACGGAAGAAAAAGTAGTTTGCTTTGCCAGAAGATGTGACTCGCGAGCAGTTAGAATCATTGATACTAAAGTTGCAGCTGAAGGATGGCAAGGTTTTGGAAGCAGAAAAGGTATTGAAATATCAGAATCTGCCAAGCATCGTGGATTATCATGAGAAGCAAAAGCAAATCAATGAGAAACTCGTCAACAATATTGAACTTAAAATCAATCTATTGAGTAAAATGTGAATTATTAAAAATATCATATATATATATATAAAAAAATACAATCAATATATTTTTTATATGTAATAAATATTTTAACTAAATCCTGAATTGATTAAAGTAAAAATTAAATAATTTATGTTCACAGTATTACTTACAGGGACGAATTTAATACAATCTAAACCAACCACCCGAAAATATAAATATAACCTTTACTAATTATTACAAATATAGATAGATATAAATAGATATCATAGCAATAAAAAAAAAAAAAAATGGACCAAAGTACCGCCATGATTGATCCTGATAACCGTCTTCCATCTCTAGAAAAATATGTGCTCAATATGGAACAAATGTTCAGTCGTGTGTCGCAGCGCCTAGAAACAGCGGAAGCCAACATCATCAAGTGTACCATGAAATGCAATATGTTCAAAAATGAGACCAGTTCTCTGATCGAGGAGGAGCTTGACAGACGTCTCGGACAGCACAAAATGGCATTTGCGAGTATCAAAGATCACCTTGATTTACGCAACAGTCACAAATAGTTAGAAGCAGTTTTCCTAAAACAGAAATAAAATCTAGATAAATTGGGGGCTACAGTCTCTGCAACTTCCGACTCGATCCATGAGCAGATAAGCAAAATTAACCAGTCATTCGACAAGCAGTAGAAGTAGTTCTCGTTACAGATGTCAGAGACTGCGAACAAAGTCAAATTATAAGTCAAGTTCTTGAAATAAGAAGTAAATAAAAATACAGTCGATAATGAAAGGTTGAGAAAACATATCGAGAAAGAAAGTAGCGCGCGCGTCGCCGAAACCTAAAGTTATGAATCAAGGCTTGAACAACTAGCATAGTCCCAGTTGAAAGATAAAGAAGAGATACTGATCAGGATGGAAGAGTTTGACTTGAAGTTCAATGAAGTATCGCTGTCTCTGAATGAGGAGATAAAAAATATACGTTCCGATCAATAACAAAGTTGTCAAACTGCCAACCTCGATTTCGAGAGCAGGCTACAGGAGAGTAAACAATTAGCTACTAAATACCAGAACTACTCCAACGGACTATTTTCTAAAATAAATAGCGAAATCACCTCAATCAAAGCATCAAACACGTTTCAGATCTAAAAAATCTCAAATATATCGAATACCTTTACTGAAATCAGTGAAACCTCAAACTTAGCGATCTAATCCTTCAAGTAATAGGTTCGGAAAGAAATGGATAAGATCCGCAAATAGCACAAGTCATTTGCTGAAATAGTGGACATAAGAATCTCGGATGATGCGCTTTACAAAATATTCAAGAGATTGTAAAAGAACAACAATAGTTCCGAGCCTCCGAGTCCTGAAAGAAGCAATATTCTTAGGACCCAACATTCTTTTCAAGAAGAATCAGAAGGAAAACCTGGTGTCAAAAAATGGGCTGAAGGAATGGAGCTTTCGGAAGAAAGCCATCAACTTGATATCAGTCGTCAGCTCCTTCCCACTTCTCTCCAAAACAACCTTTTGCGCTCTTCTCCAATTCGCAACAGAACAGAAACTGAATACGTCGAAAATTCTTCGAAAGCTACTGCCAACGCCCTGTTTCGACTCAAAGAGCGCATGGCTGACAGCTAACAAGCCATAAGCGTCCTTAAGCAAATGATGGATGGAGGTCCCAAAGTTAATCAGTCTGACATCCTCAAGCTACAGGAATCAAAATGCTCCAAAGTGGCGTTCAAAGAACTCACTGCCAAGCTCTAAGCATTTCGGATGATGGTCGAAAGGGTGCTGCGGGACCAAGCACCTGAGTTGATAAATTTTCGTTTTGAAGACACCATCTATAGCGCCAGTGCCATCGGTCGGCTATCAAGTCTTAAAAACTGTGTTTCAGGCAACAATGCAGGAACCTCCACCTTGGTAAATCCTGCAGCAATCTCGAACAACACGAGTACGATCCTCGGAGCAGAAGATGCTCGAAAGCAGTATAAAAAGTCTGTCAGTCAAAACCACAACCAGACAGCCCAGAACCAGAATAGTACTCATTTGCCTCTGTCGCGGAATTTAACAAAGTCGAGGAAACACCATTATATAGCAGTCTATGACAAGAGTTAAAGCCAAGAAATTCAAAATCTATCCTGAATAATCAATCGGATTAACTCTTTGCAACTAACTCATCATTTTTTCTGTTAAATCCTCAATTTAATAACATTATATCTAGTATTTTATTGTATATTAATTAATTAATCAGGAAATTACAAAGAGTATTTATTTTAATTACATTGAAGGTATGTATTATAAAAAGTTAGATCATCTGACTGGAATTTCTATTTCCTTTTACATATTTTGGTAATTCCAGAATTATTAGTCTTTGCGACTTCTGGCTCTTTTAATACAGTACCAGAAACCAATTATCCCGAGAACTCCAGCGAAGATAGCTACTACTACAACAAGCCAAACAAACTTTGATGTGTTTATGCAATTTCCACTCTCCATTTTGTAAGGTTAACTGCACAGAGTGCACGTCGTAGAAGACTGACACGACGCGCAATTCTACGGGCAAGCCACGCATTGTTGGTTTTATTCAGTGTATCCAGGGGCACAAGGACTCCTGAGTAGTCTGTGAGGATTTGCGGTAATACCAATAATTAGTTCGCTACTTATGAGACAAAATATGAAGAATTTTATTGAAAGTACCATATGGGTTTAGGGATGGGGATTTGTACCGTGTATATATAGATATATTTTTTTAATTGTTTAGCACCAAATTTATAATTTGTAAGACCCGAATAGTAAATTACCTGATAAATTAATGAATTTATCAAAAATAAAAAGTATAGATAATATAAAAAAATATGTTGTAATTTATTCATTTTATTCAAAAACTAAGTGTACAAGCAATTGGACTTCGAAAACTCAGAAACTTGATCCTTACCCATCCTGCCTTTACATCTTCGTATGCTCTATTTACCGAAATCGATCGAAACTTAAAGGGAAACATTTCTTCAAAAGACATACAGTCGTGTTTTGAAGTCGAGCCACAATTAGCCAATTTGATAATAGTTCAATATGATACTCGAGGTCACAATGCATTGAACTATTCTGATTTCCATTCATTCATCTTCCAAGACTCGAACCCTCCTTTCGTAAACTCCCGCTAACAGATACATAGTGATAAGAACAATCAACTAGATGATAATTAGGCACTTATAAATTTTATTAAATAGCTCATTGTCGAAGAATGGAATTACGCTGTACAATCACTATAGTACAAAACAATTGCTGGCCAGTTAAAACTCCAGGATATTTACACTATTTTCACAGAACTCGATCAAAACCATCAGTAGTTTCTAAGCACCCACAATATATGCGACCAGTTGAAATCAATGAACATGGCTGTTTCTTTCGAAGCTGTCAAATCATTATTGGAACGAGAGTTTTTGATAGGAAGTTCATCAATTATATCTTTTACACAGTTTTGCGCTTTCTTTGGAGCTGCACATAAATGGGTTCCGAAGGTAAAAATACTCATTGATATGCAACAGGAATCTTACACTCACCGAAACCAGACGCCTCGCAAAAAACCAAAATTCCTGACGCTTCAGATCAGCGACAATCAAGAGACACACAAAAAGAAACCATTAGCTAGAAAATAAAGTAACAACAGAACAAATGACTCGTTGGTTGCTAAAACTATATAAAATTCATCAATACGTCTACAGAAATGGTTACTGTATTTTAACAAGAACAATATAAGTCGATAAGCTTACAAAAGCGTTGGAAGATTGCGCCATACACCTAAATGATCGGTTAATATAAATTCATAATTTCCTTCATGCTTTTTTATATATTTTAATAAACTGGACTCAATAATATTTTATGAATTAAATTAAAGGGAAAAAACATCTGATACTTTGTTCAGATAATATTTTTTATCAAGGAAAAAAAAATCAATTTTTTCTTATATTTATTCGATACACTTCATAATCTGTCAATGATGCCTACTCTTCTCCTGCTAAAATCTGATTCCAGTTTAATCCTTATACAACTTTCCTTTCGTATGAATTCAAGAGAGTACCTGAACAAGTAACTCGCTTATTTCTGATAAGAAAATCTAGAGATCCAAACCAAGGCCCGGAACTTTTATCATACGTAATCGCGTTGCTTCCAGGCTTCAACGTCATGACCGAGTGATGAGTTAAGCTGAATATAAAACTATTCGAGTCACCAGATTAATTTTTATCTGTTTTGAGAGAGTTTTCGAAAGGCTGATCAGTATATCCACCAAATATGAAGCCACTTTCTGTTTTACAGATGACGAGTAAATTCCCAATATGGTCGCAGAGTCGATGAAAGTCTGCTGCTTCAAAATTGAAATCCCTTGCCCTATAAAGGAGTTAGGAATAGAGAGATATCGAGGTGAGGTTAGGTATGAGTCGACTCCTAATAATTTCCTGAAGTTAGAAACATTATTTAGGGTTAATTATCCGAGGTTGTATCATTAACAGATGCTGTTACGATTGTAATTGTTTCTACCTTTCAAGTTACTGTTTATAGTTGTGAAGTTCGTCCTTGGAATAAGCACGGAGACTTTCCAGTTCTTTTGTTGCTTCTTTAAGTTTTGTTTCCAGCTCAGTAATATCGCTCTTATGATTTTCTAAAAGTACCCGAGTTTAGTCCTTCATAGTTTTTATCTCCTGGTCCGAGATCTAGCGGTTTTCGACAATTTTATTCCTCAAACTCTCAAGTTCTTGATTCATTCCCTCCTTCTCTGATCTAAAAAAAGTGATTATTTTTTGGAGTCTAATTTCGTTCTCTTCAAACTATTTCTATAACTTAGTAGTAATATCTTTGACAAGAATTGAGGAGTCATTTTTATGTTTTTGATTGTCAGATTATCGCAATTAGTTTAGAGACGTTACGTTTCTATCGTATTCTTATACTGTCTTTTTGAGCTTTTCTTTCTGGATATCAGCATTTTAAAGTTTGATTTTGAGATCTGAAATTTAGTTGTGCATGGCATCTATTTTTTCCTTTAGTTGGTTGATCTACTGCTTTCTCTTTTACAATTCCTATAAGTTTTTACTGGTTTACTGTTTGCGATTTTCATCGATTCTTGACAAATTATCAAATTTCGCTTTTTTCTTCTCCATTTCGTTTTTATAGACTCTAAATTATTATTTATTACGTATCAGTTCCGCTTTGTATGCGGTCATTTGTTTCTACATTTCCTAAATTATTTTAGCTTGATGCCGTACTTGCTACTTCAACTATTGGTTGTCCTTTTAGATTTCCATATTGACGACTAACTGTTTTCCGATTTGCGGTTATTCATCACCATAAATTTAGGCACGTGGCGGTTTCTCAGGTTTAGAAGTCGGGTATTAGATGAGATGACTAATAATATTGTGAGGCGCACTTGAATTGCCTCTTTTCTATTTTGCCTTTTCTTCATAGATTTTAAAGCCAACTTCTTGAATTTCATCATCGTGCTCTTTCCTCAATCTACTAATCATCTATTCTTGTTGTTTCTTGGAGAGGATGTTGGGAGGCTCCCACTTTGGGAAATTCCGTTGTTTCTTTGACAGCCCAGATCTTTCTCGAAGCTAAGATTGCTCCAATAAATATCTTACAAGTTTGGCATACTTCTCACATAAAACCTCAAAGACTGTGTCTAAAAAAATTTGCTTCTCCTCTATTTTATGAACGACACGATCATCGACTTATTATTGGGTCGGAATGTTTCGATAGAAACTCTTCATCTTAATGGTTGTTTCGGTGATTCTCTCTGTGGTTTATTTTTCTAAACTTGGGAGTCTGGATTTAAATATCTCTAAAATTTATTCTTTGTATGTCCTTTCTTTTGGAATGTCAAATTATCTTCTTAGGCTACAGGGTCTCTGGTACCTATTATTATGCATTATGTCGTTTTTTAAAGACCTAAAATGAATATGTATTATTATTATTATTTTAATCTGGATGGCCTGCTAAAATTATTAATTATGTAGAGTATTACCACCATACTTCTAGCAAATCTTATAAAATATATTATCTTTGAAAGTATAATTTAAAATTCCTAAACCTTTTGAATAAAAATTAGAAAGAATGACAAGATAAGTCTCAAATAAAAAATACTTTCTCCCCAGAATATTTAAATTGCAAATATATTCTTTATCTTTCCTGCTATCTCGATATATATTTTGCACATCTTTCTTTTTTTTCTTGATCATTTATAATTAATATATATATGTGGGTATGTCTGAACTCCTTTCGGAGTGTAATTCAAAATACATTCATGTATAAGAATCAGGATTTGTTGTTTCTGGGAACGTGTTTGATTTTGGTGACAGGATTGATCTACCATCTGCCATTCGGGTTTCGCCGCAAATTAATATATATATATATCTCTCTATTTTTTAATTAGAAATGGCTTTTCGATAATAAGGGCGGGCAGTTTATCGCTAGGAGAATTTTATTTGAAAGCAGTATTGAGAAATTTAACTATACAGAGTTAAATTAATTAAAATAAACGTATTATATATACATATATATGTTTTCTCGAAGGTATTTATTTATTGTTGAATCATATAATAATTTTTTATGGATCTCACTTTTCACAATTTCTATCAACAATCCCCAAATGCCAATTATAAAAAAATATAGGCAATCTATATTATAATTGAATATATATATATAAATAAAATAGCTCAATTTTTGCCAAGCTAATGTCTCACTCCAAGAATTATCACCTCAAATTCAAAGAAAAGGTGGTCGATGCCGCCCACAACAGCGAGTTCATCTTCAACAAAACACCCATCTTGGTTCCATTCCTCAACAACTCCAACAACAGTGCACCCCACAAACAACATGCCCCTCAGCAATATCATCCTAAACCTACCAAGAAGTCCACGGATAATCTCCCCATTGAACAATAAGAGCTTGGTGATCCTTCACAAGCTCGTAAAAAGACCAAGAAATCCACCGAACAGGAATCAGGATACTTCGACAGCAAGTTCTACACCCCTCTCGAAACTGATCTTTTCAGCTACTACAAGAATAGCAAGCCATCCTGCAAGAACATCGAGGCTATTCCGAGACCCAAATACGAAGTTGGAACGTTGGTATTGACAGCGCTGTGCGACAGAGGAATCGGAGGCAAATACCTCGTAACTAACTTCTCCAGAAACACGAAAGGGTATATAGATAGGAAAGAGCTTGACTCGACCCACAACCCCGACTCACTCAACCTCTACTAAGAGCCAGGACAGTTTTTAGTTGCCAAGGTAGTCAAGGGGGAAAACGAAAAAACCATACAGCTGTCTCTTAACGAGATCAATAAAAATGTTAAGGAGAACCAGCTGAGAGTGGGGCAGCTGCTGATCTGCGAAGTGAAGAGCAGGGAAGAAATGGGCTGCCACATGAACGTTGTTCTTACTTCAGGTGCCCCCCAGAAGGGAGGTTATAAATATTTTCTCCCGAAATCTCAGACCAATTAATAATAATATGAAGAAGTGCTCAAGGAACACAAGCAAGTGCTCGCTCGAGTTGTGTCTACCGATAGTCAAAAGAGATTTGTTAGTTTAAGTTTGTAAATTGAGCAAACCCCTATGACCTTTACTGGAGTTGAAGAAGATGATCTTTCCAAATTTGAACTTGAACAGTACATTGTTCCTGGAACTCTTGTGAATACAATGGTTCTTAAAAAAGTTAAGAATGGAGTTATAGTAAAGTTTCTTAAAATTTTCTACGGCTACATCTTCCAGGATTTTCTTACAAATCCTCTTGATAGTTATAACGCTGGAGATAAGTTTAGCTGCCGTATAATCCACTTCTCAACCAATCCCCCTACCATATTTCTTTCTCAGCTCCATTCCTCCCTCAAGTCCTACGAACCCGAGCATACCCTCTACACCGCTGTGGCCAAGCCAGCTGATCTCGAGTTCCAACTCGGTGTCTATCTCTCCAGCAGCGAACGTTTGATGATTCACCCTTTGCATCTCCATACTGAAATATAGAACCTTAATCAATTATATGTTAAGGAAAATAACTATTTCCAGAGGATACAGATTTGTAGTTCCAAGAAGTTGGGGCTCAGAGTCGGCGAAATTTCAAAGACCATCCCTTTCCAGAACTTTAAAGTCTATGGAAAAGGACAAGGCAAGTTTAGAGTCATGAGTCTAGACGTGTGGAACAAGGTCGTCAAGGTCAGCTATGACTAGTTAATTATCAATGAGAAGCAGAAGATGTTAAGAGACATCGAAGACATAGACCCAACAAAACAATACGTCGGATTTGTCTCAACTGTCAGTGCAAATGGAGTGATTGTCGAGTTTATGAACAGCATCAAGGGTCTTTTAAATAGCCATCAAATCAAGATTAATGGGGGAGAGATTACCAATTATCATCAAGGACAGGGAGTGGCTGTCTACATCGTTGCTAAGAAAGAAGGTCTTTTAGAACTTAAACTATCCTTGAGCAAGAATCGAAAGAGAAAGTTATCAGTACAATCTAGGGATTCGGAGGTTGATGGAGTGAAGCACGCAGTTATTGTTAGTATAAATTCGAAAAGTATCAGGCCATTATTCATCAAACTTCATAAGAAAGTGTTTGGCTTGTCTATTTTCTCGCAGATTGTGGCTCCAGCAGACTTATAGTCCATTTTACCCATTTAGGAATCCTTCAAAGTAGGTCAGCGAGTCAAGGTCTACAAAAAAGACTCAGAATATTATTTATACAACCCAGAAGAGAATGTTAACGAAGATAAAGATATCAAGATAGTGAGGGTAATTGGACTGTCCAGTCCGACTGCGAGAGTGCAGTACGCTCCTGATAAATTTGGTTGTGTGAACATCACCGAAGTCACAGACATGATCCTCCCCGATCCAATCAGCTCTGAATTGGTACTCGGTGATTACCGAACTGCCAGACTAGTGGAGGAGGGCTGGTTTAGTTTGAGAGATAGTATCGTGAAATACGGAATTCCAAAGGACATTAAATAATGTTCAGCGAGATATGGCGAAGCCGAAAAGAATGGAGATTACAGAAGCAGATTGATGGTAATCCCTAATGGTGGAGGTCTCAAGGTTGGATTGCTGTTTTTCGGGTACGTGAAACTCATCAATAACAACGGCTGTTTTATCAGTCTGAGTCGAAACTATGATGTAAGAGTAGAGTTAAACGAGCTCAGTGACGAAAAACTTAATGACCCAACAAAGGAATTTTATCACAACCGCCTTGTTATAGGGAGGTTGACTAGTGAAAAGATCAAGCCTAATGAACCGAACAAGCGACTGTTTGACGCCTCCTTGAAAGAGAGCGTTGTGAAATACGGCTACCAACTCAGTCTCGACACCTTCGAAGTTGGAATCACTGTCGAAGGACGAGTTTGTGGGTATACCAAAGGAAACGCACTCATTGCGATTTAAGGGTCAAGATACCGAGGTCTATTGCACCCTCAACATTATCAACCAAACAATACAGAAGAGTCAATTGAGAAGATGCTGCCCTTGAATAAAAAACTAACTCTGAAGGTTATAGCTTACGAAAAAGAGCCTAAACTATTGATTAAACTGTCTGCATTAGAGAAACATTTCGAAGTGTTCAAATCTACAGGAAGTGTGCTTTCGAATCCCGATGCAGAACGTGTTGCAAATTTGATCGAAGGACTAAAATAATTGAATGCCAAATTCATCACAGAGGGAAGCCAGAGGAATAAAGGCGAAGAGAATGAGATCAGAATTCAAAATGCTGCAGAGTAATAAGAGGACGAATATGAGAGAATTAGAAAAGCCTTAAAGGCGCAAGGACTCTTGGTGGATGAGGAAGATCAAGACGAAGATGAGGGTGAAGAAGAATTGTAAGAGGAAGTCGAGGATGAAGAAAACCAGGCCGAATAGAACAATGAGTAAGAATAACATGATGGTGAGATGGATGTTTAAGAAGAACAACAAGACGATCATGGCGTTCAGCAAAATGAGTAAAATAAATTAGACCCTATCGACAACAATAGACTCGATGAATATCTTAAGAATATCGAGAAACTTCCTCACAACTCTTCCTACTACCAGGCTCTTCTACTTTCCACCCCTAGCTTCGAATCCCATCTGCTTTATATATCCTCTCTGTTGCAAGAACGGAGACCTGATGAGCTCAGACAGCAATTTATGCGTTCAATCAACATCTTGTCCACCATTGAGGATAAGGAGAATATGTGGATTGCCTGGATTAATATGGAGAGCGTATTAGGAGACCTTATGAATACAGTCAAAAAGGCGATTGCGAGCGGAGTTAGCGAAAAGGTTTATATGCGAGTGGTGGATGTGCTAGTCGACTTGGAAAAATGGGAAGTGGCCATTTAGTTTTCGAGAGCGATGGTCAAGAAATTTAACACCAATCAGAAGGTATGGCGTAACTTCCTCAAAACCATCGTCCTGTATAAGAAAACCCACAATATTCCATTGAACCTCTAACCAAAAGAAATAATTAGGAGAGCATCACAGTCTTTGGATGCCTCGTGCCAGCCACTCCTCGAAGCGCACTACGCTCGTATGGAGTACCAGTTAGGAGAGCCAGAAGCAGGCCGAACAATGTTCGAACACATGATATCGAAGACTCCCAAAAGGACAGATCTGTGGTCGATCTACATCGATTTAGAGAGCAAGTACGGCGATAAATAGAAATGTATCGGGCTATTCGAGAGAGCAATCAGCATTCCCCACAAAAAGAAGAAGATGGAGTTCGTGTTCAAGAAGTACTTGAAGTTTGTGGAGGAGCATGGGACGAAACAGCAGGCGAACAGCGTTATCGAGAAAGCCAGCAACTATGCACGGACCTACATTGCCGGAGACCAAGAAGATAGTAACGATGAAGAAGTTGAAGAATGATGATAGTGAAATATTTTATGAGATATTTAAGAAAAGATAAACTAACTATTTATGTTACCCATTTAAAATATATTATAATTTTTTTTTTTTTAATATAATTTTCAATTCTCCTAATGAGAATAAGCAACAACAAATTAATATGCTGATAATACATTTTTATAATATACATATAATTTCAAGGATTTTTATATACTCAAATAATAGTTCGTAGTCTCTCTATTTTTTAGTCAATAAATTTATTATAGTTATTATCATTTTCACTTGTGTAAATATGTATAAATATAATCCTAGAAAGTCATTCTTTCCCCACCTAAATTTAAGTTTCTAAATTCTTAATAAAAATAATATCATTGGTTTTTTTACTTTTTTCTTTTTTCCAGTACTTTCTCAAAAGAGTCTTCTCTGCAAAGTTCATAACTCTTATTTGTGTTAAACAATGTATCCTCCAGATACATCATTGAACCATAGTTCCCCTCGTTTACAGTGTGGTGGAATGTGTGGTACTCTGCAGAACAAGCAAAAGGGACTACTCGCACTGGGTTTCCGAAGAATTGATAGTTACAATGAGCTTCGTATCCTTAGTGAGTTCTCCATATAAGCCAGACAATGAAAGTTACAAAATGGATGCGTGGTCCAAGCAACAAAGGGCCAATTGAGAAAGGAAGAAATGTTCCCAATGCTATATCTATGGGATGGCTGTGGCCTCCGGTGAGGGTTGTGGGCACGACGTATTCATGATGCACTTTGTGAAATTGGTAGAGGAATGATGTATGCGACAGTTTATGATATAAATAGAAAAATACTCCTTCAAATACTATGCACAAGTACAACTGCCAGGCGATTTCAAATAGGGAAGGAATAGTAGACGAAACACCAAATTTTGAAACACTCATGCCAATCATTGTGAGGAGTGGTGCTATAATGCAGAGGTTGAAGACATTTAAATAAACACTTCTTTTCCGGAATTTCGCCCATGCTTCAGGATTTTCAATCCATGGTAAATTCGTCTGTAATATTTCATAGAATCATGTTTTTAGGTTATTTAAAAAATAATTTCGTAAAAAGTCAAATAAAAAATAAATACATCATTACAATTATGATATCGCAATCACTTTTTTTTGTCAAAAAATAATAACATAAATATTATTAGTTTTAAAATTCGGAGTGAAAATAAATAGAAACAATTATTGGTACCTTTTTAACTTTGAATTAGTCGAAATAGGGAAAATGTTCCAAAACCTCATATCCAATGAAGTTAAACAGGTGAACTATCCAGCTTAAAACTATCGTGAAGATGATTAGGTGTTTCCGGCCTTAGCACGATGCGTAAAACTAGGGCCAATATGCTGCGCTGATTGACTGCACAGTAAAAATATATCCAATATTTATGGAAAGAGCAACCAAATTTGATAGACCTACAAAATAACAGGGTTACTCGAATTTGTTTACCTTTTTATTTGATTCTTCGGATTTCTTGGTATGCCAGTTTCTTTATCATTTTTTGTCAGTAGAATAAGTTCAAGTGTCTTTTATCTATTTTTTTTAAAAACCTATATATAAAGATATATTGAAATAGTAAAACAATTATTTTAAAATATAAATATTAATTTGTCTACAAATATTTCATAAAAAAATATATTTATTTATATTTGAAATATATTTTTAATTTTTTATATTTTTTTGTTTTGGTCTTTTATAGTTAATATATTTGATATCGGATTCCTTTAATTTTTTGTTTGTTGATGAAAAGGTTACGACATCC